>JBAJNP010010706.1:0-16012 GCA_036877545.1 Yasuhikotakia modesta
AGTTTATTGTTGAGTTTATTGTTGAGTTTATTCTGCATCACCACTCTGACAGCTCACATAGTAAACAGGTGTACACACGGTAACTATGGTAACCACTGGTAACCAATCAAACGTGAACTGCAGCAAATTGTCATTAAAATAAAGGCAGATTGTAGAAAGTTCCTGCAAGACTTAAGACGTTTTCATTGTTTGCTATATTGCTATATTAAATGTATTTGGATTTTACAGTAATAACAGCACTGTGATATTGTGAAGAAAACATAGCTTTCCATGATAGTCTTTCAGGGAATACGTGTGCTATGAACACAAAATTATAAGTATGCAAATAATCTCTGTGGGTAAAGAGTTCCACACAAACTGATGTCTGTTGGTCATTTGTTTGTTTATGAATATAATGTGAGGTTTTCTGTTGGCAGATACCAGGTCCACAGTTTCACTCGCTGTAGTTCACAGACGATTCTTGAGCGGATCTCGCCGATTCCACAGAGCTCTGTGTGTACGGATCCTCCACAAATCCAGACTGATGTATTATGGGAAAGCAGAGCAGAAATGTGAATGCCCCTATAAGGTCAGAGGTCACTTAAGAAACGTTCTTATGTCATGTCCAATAAAAGCAAAGTCACTTACATATAGGAACGTGTGTTATATTAACACAAAATGTTTAAACAGAATAAATATTGTTTTCATTCATTTCAAGATCCCTTTGATAAAAAAATGATTTCTGCCTTCCTTTTCAAACAATGTCTGTGTTGGTCTCTGGCTTCCGTTCAGGCAGAGCTGCAGGTCAGCGACGGCTCGTCCACGGCTTGTGTGGTTCTGTGGAACACTCTTTGTTTGGACTGGTATCGAGTTCTGCAGCCTGGCCAGATTGTGAAGCTGAGTCAGTACAGAGTGAAGGAAAGTTTCGGCAGAAACTCAGGCCAGGAGTCAGAGCCACACATTGGTATTTCAGTTATACAAACCTAAATGATATTTGTTTCTTTCTTGTCATATGTTTAAACATACTGTCACCAAATGAAATGTTTTTGCTGTTACATGCAGTAACTCCTTTCTCTTCTTTTCTGTTTTTTTTTTTTTGTTGGTTTGATCATTTTTAGAGATCAGTCTTAATTCCAGGAACCCGACTGCTCAAATCTCTCTCACCCCTGAGAACCAGGTTTCCTCAGACTGGAACCTGCCAGACTTGTGTCATACTTTTGTTTGCGGGTTTGTACAGACACTGTCTGAGATCTCATTAGCAGCTATAATCTAACATCAGACCCACATTACATCAAAGATTTGTGTAGCAGATTGATTTGTATCATGTTTAACAGACAGGAACTTCCTAGTTGTCCACAAGGCCACATTTGTGACGTCATTGGTGTGGTGATTTTCATTGGTCGACCAGAACGTGTCAGAAGGCAGGGTGAGACATACAGTACGAAACCAAGATTTAAGCTATTTACACAAACAATGGGAGTACAACAATTTGTTGGCATTTGCAGATGGGCAAAGGTCAGAGATCGAAGAGTATCGGTGGCTCCAATTGGAGGATGGAACATCAGATAAGCCAATCATGATCAAGCTTTTCTCCACGTCACAGCCTGACATTCACAGTCGAATGTGTCCCAGTAAGCAGTCCCTGTAACTTCATTTGCTATTGTTTTGTTATTATTACATTATGTAAGTTTTTATACTTGTGTCTCTCTTTCTTATAATTTAGTGGCACTGGTTGTTTGCACTAGATTAAAACTTATCAGAACTAGTGTTGGCAGAGCTGCAGCGTTTGAGTATCTGACAAACACAGCACTGAGCCAGGTTTACTGCACAGGTAAATGTCACACACTTCTGTGGAAGTGACATGTTATATTTTCCTTCATTACAGGAATGCTGCTGTGCGTCTGTAATGTTACTGTGTGTCTGTAATGTTACTGTGCGTCTGTAATGTTACTGTGTGTCTGTAATGTTACTGTGTGTCTGTAATGTTACTGTGTGTCTGTAATGTTACTGTGCGTCTGTAATGTTACTGTGCGTCTGTAATGTTACTGTGCGTCTGTAATGTTACTGTGCGTCTGTAATGTTACTGTGCGTCTGTAATGTTACTGTGTGTCTGTAATGTTACTGTGCGTCTGTAATGTTACTGTGCGGTTATTGCTGATTGTTTAACAGGCACAAGCTCTCACCCTGTGATGCCATACAAAGGGCTCCGCCCCATCAGACGCTTTCTCCAGTGGCTGAAGCAGGTAGATGAGAGCAGCATGCTGGCAAGAGCTGTGATTGGAGGATATTTCAGCTACCCGCCCCTTCCTGTTTCACTGCATTCTTTCATGGAAAACAGAGAAGGTGAGAGGCAGAAGAAAAGAGTTAATGTGAGAGTGTAGCTAGAGTTTGCCAATATGTGCTGAAACAAATGACATGTACACCCAAATAGCAACAGTGCCCACAAAAAATAGCAACAGTGCCCACAAAAAATAGCAAAATATAATGTGAGATGTATGTGTTTGTGTGTGTGTGTGCAGGGGAAGCTGCTGTCATTAGTGGTGGAGAGTTAAAACTGGAATGTGAGAGGTTACATTACAGAGAGAGGCGGAGATTTGCTGTTCAGTGTGTCGTGACTGCAGCCTGCTACCACCACAGAGAGGTTCAAATACACACACTAACAAATTACCCATAATGCCACACACTCAACTGCCAACCCAACTCACTGTTTCTCTTCTGGTTTGTACAGGACCGCGGGCGAGCGCAGGGTTCAGCTCTCCCATCTGCTCCACTCAGTCCTCGAGTGGCTCCCAAAAGAGACGGGTGTGTGTTTCACTGTTCTGACGGCATCAGCATTGAAGTGTGTTTGTAATTGTTTCTGGGTTTGTACTGCAGGTCTGAACCTCACAGGACACCAGTGAAGAGGAAACTTTTCAGCAGTGCCTCGCCAAGAAAGAGGTAAGAGGAGTTTTTCTCAGACATAAAGCTGCTGTTATTCAGTGAGCTGTAATAACTGTCACTCTGTCAGGTTTGCACCACCTCTGCAGCCATTGATAACAGAAGACGATGCAGAGAGAGGTGAGACAATCAGCAAACAGACTCAAATACACACTGTACTCCACACACTAGGGAGCTCCCTACATAGACAGCTTTAAAGGCATTGCATTTCCCAGGCATCATAGCATGTGATCTTAATGGAGAAAGGAAAGGAAATGTTGTCTGTTCTATCTTTCTGGAACACATCATCTGTTATATTAAAAATATTAGTTCTGTCCCAAGTAACACTTGTCTGATGTTTGCAGATTTCTCTCTGTTTGATGGTGCAATGGAGTTTCTGGTTGGAGAATGTGATGATGACAGTAATGATGATGATGATGATGATGAAGACTTCTCAACTCCACCCTCTAATTTCATGACGTCACGGGTGGGACTGACGCGTGTCGCTATTGAAACACTGCCGCGGGTTTTTCGCTACGAGCGGCGACACATACAGGCTGTTGCTGTGGGGATGCAGCCTAACAGCTTTCACAAGCTCCTCCCACAAAGAGAGTTGGAGTCGTTTAGCCCCGCCTCTTGCTACACAGGCTACTTTACACTAACAATGAGAGGTGTGCATTTACAAACATATGATTATAGTTCATTTTGTCACCTGTCGACGGTGTCTTTTAGTGAAGGCATGTGTTTCATTTTATAATCAGAAGTTTCTCTCTGGTGTGTGTGAAGCTTTGTCAGATGGGGTGACGCTAGATGTTCTTTTTCTGCCTGCTGCCCCTGGAAACTTGCATTGGATGCCCCTCCCCATTTCACATGATAACTCGTGGGAGTCTGTCCTATCACACGGAGGGTTTTCAGCACATGCCCCGCCCCCAAGCCCAGGTAAGAATGAAGAAGATATAATGAGGCTGGCCTTCACTGAATCAGTGCCAGCAGATCTCAACAGTATCTCACATTAAAAAAAGTTAAAAACACGAGGTCTCATAAAATAACTGGCAAGAACTTTAGATCATGCTGTATCAGATACAAGAGGGTGTTAGATCTTGAGATTTTAGCACAATAAACAAAACTCTGAAGGTTCTAACTGCATCTTTCTTCTCCCACAGCTGACCTGATCACCACAGCCAGTCAGCTCACCAACCAGCGGCTGCTGTGTGTGTTAGAGGCGTGTGTGTTAGGTGAGGAGAGGGTGGAGCTTATTCTGAACCGCGCATTCCCTTTACCGTAACACAAAACCATGAATGACATTATCTTTTAAAAGAGTTTAATGCCACAGTCTTTTCAAAACAGTTAAATAACCTCAGATTTTGTCAGTATCTGTATATATTATTTATTTCATTACAAAAGCTGTATTTATTGTTAGTATTATTTATGATTAATTCAGCAGTGCTGTGTGCAGTGATGATGTATTGGGAGGCTGACAGCTTCAGCTCAGAGGTTCAGGACTTTGTTGTTCTCATAAACAATCTCTCCTTTGATGATGACGTATCTGATGAGTTCTTGATGAGCCCCAAACTGATAAATCAGATGTTCCCACCTGCAGCACAGGAACAAATATCATTCTCACCCGTTTCAACCACAAGATGTCCATTGAAATGTAAATAACAGGGTGTGTATATATATGTGTATATATATATATATATATATATATATATATATGAACGTTTGGTGTTTGTGATTGTACCTTGGTGCGTTGATGATCAGAAGATCTCCCTGCTTCCCGATCTCAAGGGATCCGTGTGTGTGTGAGCGCCTGAGAGCGTACGCTGCATTTATCGTTCCTGCAGCAAGAGCCTCTGTCATAGTCATTTTCATCATCACACACGCCAAGTGCATCACCATGGGCTAATACACACATGCGAAACAATGAACAACACTGCCACCTTCCTGTTGCTCTGATGTGATGCTGTGTGTGAAGTGTGTTACAGTCACCATGGAGCAGCAGTAAGCGTTGGGGTTGAAGTCACTGCCCAGAGCTACTATGACTCCAGAATCAAGCATGTCTCTGGCACGCGGTGGAGAAAGTCTTTAACAGACACATGCATCTAAAAGTCTGATTCACACTCATGTAACAAACAGTAAGATTGTGTGTGTGTTAGAGTATCATTAGATAATCAAATGTTCAAAGTGTTGTGATACCTTAAAATGTAGGCAGTGGTGGGCAGCAGGACTGCTGATGTTTTTGCGGTTGCCATGGCAGCAATGCCCTCATCCGTCACCTCCTCTAAATGGCTGATGGCTAAAGCCCCGAGTTCTGCCCCAAGCTGTGGAGTAACAGAAGAGACAGAGATGCTGGTTGCGTAAGAACAGCATCCTCTGAAATGAGGAGGCGTACGTACCTGTGCTGAGTTCATGGGGTGGAGTTCATCACCATGGAAGTTGATGTTGAGGCCCATGTCTTTGCCCGCCTCCAGTATGCGACGTGTGGAGCTCAGATCAAACACACCTTTCTCACAGAACACATCGATGTTGTCCACCTGCAGTTCACCTGCAGCTGTTTGTTGTTTTATCACCGGCAGCTGCACTTCCACAATGTCCTGAGTGGCTTCTTCCATTGTTTTACCTCTGAGGAGATAAAGATGTGGCAGTTGTGTGTTTGAGTCCATCTGTCTAATAACATGTTACACATTCAGGACAGCTTTGTGTATTATAAGATCTTTATATACTTGGGTACTGCATGGGCTCCACAGTATGTTGCTGATACTGCGATAGGCAGTGACCTGCTGGCTGAGTTTATCACCCTCAGCATCTTCAGTTCAGTGTGAAGCTCGAGTCCGTAGCCAGTCTTACACTCCACCAGTGTGGTTCCAGACCTCAGCATGCGCTCTAGACGGCCTCTCAGGCCCTCCAGCAGATGCTGTTCAGTTGCTGAGCGAGTGTGTGTCACTGTGAAATGAATTCCACCTCCTGCTTCATGCACCTCCATATATGTGGCTCCAGCCAGCTACACAAACACAGTGATGATGCTTCAAAGGTTGTACTTATAGGACAGTAAAAATGAATAGAACGAGTGAAACCTTCATGGCGAACTCATGCACTCTGTCTCCAGCCCACACCGGATGTGTGTGTGCGTCAACCAGACCTGAAAATGGTTTGTTGAAATTCTATGAGCTTCAAATTATGAATTATTTCAGAATTTGTTTTGTGGATGCAACACACCTGGGAGAACACACAAGCCAGAGGCATCCAGAACGTGGTCAAACGTTGTTTCTTTAAACTGAGACTCGATGGTTTCTGCTGTTCCAATGGCATGAATGAGTCCATCACTACACACACATTGTCATAGACTTCTGTGACTTTCAATATTATTTCATTTGAAGTAGAACGTGAACATTTGACCTGAATGTGCTGAATGTCAGTTTTATACATACTTGCACAGATTTAAATATTTGTGTACGTTTGAGGTACGTAATACATGGTGATTATTGTAGCTGTAGGTATTACTATTGTTCTGTGTATTTAAAATTTTATATAACATTTGACTTTTTTCTTATTTGTTCCTACATTTTTAAAACGAACAGTCACTGCTGAGTTTTATATAGAACAGGAAGCATCAGACATTTTTTTTAAATATTCAGCAGAAAAATTTTACTTGAAGTTGTTGCCTAAAATGTAAAAACTAAATCAAAGCTATTAACAAACCACAATAGTTTGCTAAACTTCTAGTAACACTGATGTTACCACATTATCAGAGAAATGTAATTAAATCAGACTTACTGTCCGATCACCACACTGCCATTCTCAATTACAGCCAGAGTCTGCATGCCATGTTTGGTAAGATACTTTTCACCATTTCTGCAAACCAACACCACTTGTTTTGCATTCTTAACCAAAATCTTGAAACTGCTGGTAGACATTGTGGGCTAGTTTAGTGCTGAAGTGTTCTAGACCAGAGCTCAGACATGAGAGAGCGGGTAAATATTTACCGAAGCCAGAAATTGGGTAACTTGACCAAAGGTCAGTGAAAGGGAACCGAGTCCCACATTCATCTGTAACTGTAAAATAAACTGTTTGTTCTCACAGTCCATATCAATTTAAAACCCTAATTTACTGTTACCAGATCACTGTATTTCATGTACGTTTGTATTTCACAAAAATAATGACAGACAAAAACATACAAACTGCACAATTTATGCATAATCTTCACAATCATTATGCCACCAATAACAGTTTAATTGAAAAAAAACATTAACAATTGAACAGGGAAAAAATATTCTCACACAAAACAGACAAAATACAAATTCTTTATTCTCTCATCTCTCCATCTTCCTCCTCTTCTTCTACACCTCGTATGTACAGAACATTGTTACATCTGCAAGAAAAGAAAACAAGAATTGTGTTTATAAGTACAGCAAAGAACTTCTGCTGTTCCAGGATCCTGAGGGATTTCAGTCCAAACGCTCACCTGATAAGCACCTCACCTAGGTGACCGGCTAGAGCCCCATCCACGTACTCCTCTGTGTTGGCCAGCTAGATACAGCACAGAAACAGCTCCATTAAACATGAGCTTCAGTTCATCTCAAAGCAGACACTTAAATGAAATGCTGTAATGAAAACTAACACACCATAACGTGGCAGATACATCACAGGGCGAAATAATATCAGTTATGTGATTTACAGATAAAGCATTGAAAGCCCTAATAATTGATGTGGACAACAGGTCAACAGTCTGCCCCTCAGTCCCCAGTTTGATTTAATAGACATGAATAACACTTGGAGGCATTGGCCAGTGTAATAACATGGTAACTTCTAGACACGTGCCTGCATGTTCATGTATCCATCCACTGACACCAGGTACCCTTTGTACTCCATTCCCCACTTCAGCTTCACCATCACGGGTTTCCCCGTCAGACCATTAAGAAAGGGCTTCGGGTTCAACGGCAAACTCTGCAGAAACAACAGGAGCTGAGATCAGTGTTGATGTTCATCTGTTCCTTGAAGTATCTCTACACGTAATGTTCGTCTTAACTAACGAACAGAAGCCGCCGTCCGAAACAACCACCAGTCTACAGTACAGGCGCTGATGGCTTCATCTCAAACATTAAACGCGGGCGCCATTTACACGTACCATTTCTGCTGCTGAAGCGACGTTTCAAAGACAAACTTGAGTTTATTTCACTAGCGGCAGGATCACCGACCAACGAGGAAAGACAAGGAGCCCCCGCCGCACTGGAGTACCAGCGCCCCCGCCGCACTGGAGTACCAGCGCCCCCGCCGCACTGGAGTACCAGCGCCCCCGCCGCACTGGAGTACCAGCGCCCCCGCCGCACTGGAGTACCAGCGCCCCCGCCGCACTGGAGTACCAGCGCCCCCGCCGCACTGGAGTACCAGCGCCACTCGTTTACAATCTCTCGCGTCTGTTAAGGATTCAAGTGTTTATTGTCACATGCACAGTGAACCAAGTTTCCCTGTGGAATGAAAAACTTTGCTGTTCTCAGTAGATGCCGCACGCATTAGTAACAGCACAGCTGCAGGAAGACGTTCATTGCGTTACCGGTCATGGTAAAGGAAAGTTTGTTTTATATGGAAAACAGCAGCAGGTTTCGGCAGTTATTCGTAACACCAATAATATGTTTGTCATTTTGTGAATGAATCAAAGCTTAGAAACACTAGAAACACACAAAAGCGGATTAGGACGGAAATCTTGGCAGATCCGCATTCCAGACGATTTTTCATCACTTCAGAACGTGTCCCGTCCTTCATCCTCCACATTCCTGCTGACCAGCTTTCAGCTCTGCGTCCTTCATTTATTCAGACCTGACCTATATTAAAATCACATTTAACCGCGTACATTCTAGATAATAAACAGTTATTAACAATTATTTCATTATTGTAATCATTATTTGGGGACAGTCCTAAAAGTGAGATAAAATCCCTACTATGTGAAAACTATTTGATTTGACTTTTATCCGCGGCATTTCATAGGATTTGTGACAACAGGGTAAAATCCGCGTCTGACGCGGGGACGCGCCGTCAGGGGGCGTGGCCTCCGTTCATAACGCGCGTCTGACGCGAGCGTCACGCTCCAGCTCAGACACGCACTGGACGCGATCGAGGCAGCGGTCAGCGGTGATTTCTGTCCTGCAGCCGAAGACTTTCTGCTGGTTATGGGGGCAGATCTGCTCCGCTCACCTGCCCCGCGCGCGCCAGTCCAGTCCTGCTCCTGCGTGGTGACAGAGGCGCTGGAGGGGAGCAGATTCTCCTGCTGTGGATCAAACGCGTAATTTGTGCTTTTCTCTGGGATGATGGATCACGCGCAGCTGACGGGGAGATGTGTGTTACTGGCAGCGGTCGTCTTCAGCTCTGCGCGGTCAGGTCAGTGTTTTGCGCTTTTACGCACGTCAGGTAATTGGCCGCTTTGGGCAGCACGCGATCAAAACACGCTCTGGTTTCCAACAAAACGCTTAAACTAAACCCACAGCATTAGAGGCTTGCGAACGCTTTGACTATGCAAAACACAAATAAACTTCGCATCCCTAACACCCAACACACCCAATATGTCAGGTGTAGTTAAACTACAGGCGCACGAGTTCTTCTCAAACTGTGTCGATGGCTTCAAAATCCTCATGT
Source organism: Yasuhikotakia modesta (assembly GCA_036877545.1). NCBI lineage: Eukaryota > Metazoa > Chordata > Actinopteri > Cypriniformes > Botiidae > Yasuhikotakia > Yasuhikotakia modesta. The sequence continues at coordinate 9,523 of JBAJNP010010706.1, forward strand.
ATTTAGTGAAATGTGCTGTTTGAAAAGTGTGCTTAATAATTTTCTTACAAATCATAAACTTGATTTAATGTTTTAAGTAACGTGATGACACGTGTGTCTAAATACATCTGTATCCACAATATCAGTCACTCCTGCTGCAAGTAAAGATGTCCTGCATTGTGTGTGTAAATACCTGTGATGTGTTTGATTGTCAGGATGTGAGAATGGGGTGTGTAATCCACGCATGGGGAATCTGGCGGTTGGGCGTCCTGTGCAGACAGTCTCACAGTGTGGCTCAGCGTCTCCGGAGCAGTACTGTCACTACAGCGTGGACAGATGTGAGGCGCGCTGTGGCGTGTGCGACGCTTCAGTGACACACCTTTCACACCCGCCTGCCTCCATGACAGACTCGCCATTCAAACGCCCGCCAACCTGGTGGCAGTCTGCTCAGGGCGTTACTGTGGAAACTCTGCAACTGGACCTAGAGGTGGAGTTTTACTTCACCCACCTCATTATCATATTTCGTTCGCCCCGTCCCGCTGCCATGACCATAGAGCGCTCACAGGATTTTGGGGAGACGTGGCGTACCCTGCGGATGTATGCACACAACTGCAGCGAGGTGTTCCGCCTGCAGGATGGACACGGCTGCACTCAGAAATATTCCACAGCATGGCCTTGTAGCAACGGAGAGGTGAGATAGTTCAAACACAGCACAACAACACAGAGGACGAGTAGTTATGCCTGTTTCTAGTGGTTTTTGGGACATTACAATACAGACTATTTGAAACCTTTTAAAATGCCTTGTTATTGTAAGTAAATAAGGTTGATCTGTGTGTTTGTGTAAGCAGGTTATTTACCGTGTTTTGTCACCCTGGGACAAACTGGATCCATACAGCATCACCTCTCGATCTCACCTCAGCGTCACTAACATACGAGTGCGTTTGCTTCAGCCTCAGCTGTGTCCCTGCCAACACAAACTCCCTGATGCCAGCGTCACCACTGCCCACTATGCCATCCATGACCTCATATTAAAGGGAGGCTGTTTGTGTCATGGTCATGCAGATCAGTGTGTGGCTGCAGGTGGCCAGATCACACGTCCTCCCAACAAACACATGGTAAGTGTGTGTAGCGTTTATTCTGTGAAATTTAGACATAGTAATGCAACACTGTGCGTCATATTTTTAGCTGGCCTGCTTGCAACTGCAAAGTCCCAGGAAACACACAAACTGATCAAATGTTCTTAAAGTTACTTTAGATTAATATTGATAAATGCTTAAATGTAAGTGTGTGTAAGTGTTTCTGCATTTACGGTCAATTTAAACTCGGTAAAAAAGACAGTGATGGCGTAAAACAAAATGGTAAACTTAACATATTTTAACTAAATATTTCACTTTGTTTTACTGGTAGTTATTTACATTCTCAGAATCCAGGTTTCCCCTGCGGTTACATAAACAGTTTCCCATCTCTCACTTTCTGTCCTTCACTCTTTCAACTGTTTCCCGCTTACACTCTCACTCTCTTTGTTCCAGATTATATAAGCGATGTGTTTGCTGTTCTGTCCAGAAAGATTAGAGTATAAACCAAACCAGGTAGAAGCTGAAAGATAAAAAGACAAGAAGTCAGACAGGAAAAAGGAACGGAGAGAGAAATGCAGATAACAGCACCAGGATGAAAAAGAGGCGCTTCTTGTGCTAATTGAGTTGTTATTAGTCTGCTGCGGTCAGACAAAAACAGCTATTAGAGTCACTCACTCAAACACACATGCACACGCAACACATGTTAGGTTTTATGCTTCCATGTATATAATGACTTTTATACTGTCCAAATTGTGTGATATCCTGTCCCCTAACAGAAACATTTTTGCATTTTCAAAAAAAGCATAATTTAGCAGTTTAATAATCAATTTCCCTCCCAGGTCTATTGGCTAATCCCTACAATGTAGGTGTGTGTAGGACTTTTAACATTCTTGTGGGGACATCTGACAGATAAACACATACATACAGACATTATTACATATAATAAGACACATGCTCATGTCTTGTGTGCCGCTGCAGGAATGTTTTGGTTAGCAGGGAGTGTGTGTGTGTCTGACTGCGTTTCTTCCTGTGTTATGATGATAAACAAATGAAAGTGTTTCAGATGCCAACTGGATTGAACAATGCCCCTCCAACACACACACACAGACCCCCTTTTCTCTATACATGAGAGAGATTAATTTGTCTGAACCTTTATTTAAACTTGTGGAGGTCAGCTCTTCTTTGATGATGCATAGCTGAGTCTTGCAAATGAAAGTATACATGGGTTTATGGGCAAGACTGTAAACTGTTATCAGTCTAAAACACACTGAATTCTGTTAATTCTGTTGAGCTTCATTCAAAGCCATTGTAAACTATTGATAAACGCCATTAAAGTTCTTACTTTACTCTGTAATCACAGACTTACATCTGAGCCAGAGACCTGTTTTACAGACAGCTGTATGCTTTCATTTTTGTGCAGTTTTATAAAAGTCATAAAACAAACAAGGTGATGTGTTGCAGTGATTCCTCTCAAATTCATGCCACGCTTCATAAAAACACGTGTAATACACAAAACACTGTCAAGCTCTAGTAAATGTGTAACCTGGCTTTGGTTACTTGGCCTGTTATGTACAGGAATATTGGCTGCTTTATGGTTTTATGGTTTGGCTGAATAGAATGTGTGATAAAACTGTGATAAACCTGTGGCACCGTTTATGTTAAAGCATATTACAATTGAGCTGGTCATTTTTCCACAAGCCATGACTGAGGTCGTCTGGGGTGAACTTGAGTAGTTGTTGACTAAGTAAACTTCTGCTGGGTCTCCTCTGCAGGTACATGGCAAATGTGTGTGTCGACATCATACGGCAGGAGATCACTGTGAACACTGCGATGGTCTCTATAACGACCGGCCGTGGCGACCAGCCAACGCTTTAACTGGAGAAGCTCATCAGTGCATTAGTGAGTTCTTTCTGTCTTCCCCTGTCCTCCTTAACAAACTGCACTGTTTTGTGGACAAGAGGGTTTGTGTAAGGGTTCAAGTGATGCTTGTCATAGCTAGACACACACAGACACACACACTTTTGCTCTGTGTGTGTGTTGTTGTGCAGAGTGTAAGTGTAATGGGCACGCAGAGAGCTGTCACTTTGACCAGACCGTGTGGCTTCGCTCCGGCCATCGCAGTGGTGGCGTATGTGACTGTCTTCACAACACCAGTGGGCGTCACTGCCAGCACTGCAAGAGCGGGTTCTACAGAGACCCAGAGCGAACCCTGAGTGACCCGGATTCCTGCACACGTAACTCACAAACACCCCACAGTCAAACACACCTTACTCGCCATCCACACACACAGTATTGTGTACAACAGAACAGCTGTGTGGGTACCTAATGTGTCTTGATTTCCTTGTTTGTTAGTGTGTGTGTTTGTGTATTGGACTAAGATGAAAGCCAGTAATCTCTGATTTTGAAAAGCTGCTTAATTTGGTATGTGGGATATCTTTGTTTTTCCCACTCTACATTTCTGCTGCTGAACTTTTCATATTTCCTGTCCTCTGTGTGTGTCTGCAGTTTGGCCTAGATGATGTCAAAATTCAGAAACTCGCATATTAGTGAACATGTCTGGTTTAGTAGCATGCGCACACACACACACACACACATCGAGTGGATGTTTGGTATTGAATGTTTTTCCTGCTCGGAATGCTAATGCTTCTAATGGCAGGTTTGGGCATGTAGAATAACAAGAACACTGATGGGCTCTGGTCGGTGTGAAACACCGCACAGGTTGTGTATTTGAAGGCGTGTGCGTGGGGGCAGAAAGATTAATCAAGATGTCTCCAGTCTTGCAATAACTGACTCACACACTGACACACAGAACACAGCGTCGGTTGGATCTGCTCAGCTCTCTTCCAGTTGTTTTTCTTCTAATAGTAGTAGTTTGTATAGCTTTATATAAGGCAAGAAATAAATAAGATGCGTGAGAGGGCCACCCATTAAACCAAGTTTGTGTGTTTTGTGTAACTTTCTTCCTTCTTAATTTCAGCATGTTTGTGTAACCATGTCGGTTCCACATCCTGTAACCCCGATACTGGAGATTGTGTCTGTAAGCCGGGCGTAGCTGGTCCACACTGTGACCACTGCATGCTGGGATACTGGGGATTGGATAAATACGGTTGTAAGCGCTGCCAGTGTGTCAGTGGTTGTGAGCCCTACACAGGAGAGTGTTTGAGGCGAGTATAGTTAGTTTCTAGTTGTGTTATGCTAATCGTGCCAGTGCTAGATGCATAATCTTTATTAGATTAGATAATTTTTATTATTGACTATATATTAGATTATTTATGAGAGAGAGCTGTTTTATAACTTTCTTTTAAAGTGTTTTTACATCTTTTTAATTTTTTGTAAAAGTGAATGAATACGTCATCGTTCATGTTTCTATTTTGTGTATGTTTGTGCTTTTTAGGTCTGAATTAGATCACAACAGCAGTGAAAATGATTTGTTTCGAACAGAAGAGCTTTTCTCTGCCCTCAGTCATCCAGGTATTCAGTACAAATATTCCGGCTGATAAGAGCACAGTCTTCCCCCATAAAAAGTTTATTGTCTTGTCTGAGTATAAGCTGAGTTTAGCTTATCTTGTTTAAGGCATTCGGCGGTTGTCATGTCATGCCTGTTTGTAAGTTGTCGTGGCAACAGAAAGAAACTGACAGCCAATACTTTAATTGCTGGGTATTTATTTTCTTGACAGACAAATGTGTATGCAAACAGCAAGCACTTGGAAACAGCAAAGTATTCTGCAACCTCAAAAATGCTTATGGTAAGAACCAGAAATACACTCCACGTCTTAAGTGGGCTGGTAAGCGGGGTAATTAATGTGTGTGTGTGTCTGTCTGTGCATGTGTGTGTGTCTGTGTGTGTGCGCTTGTGTGCATATGTGTAGCAGTGAAGGTCAGAGTGCTGGCTGCTCATGACAGAGGTTCTCACGCTGAGGTGGATGTTGAGCTCATGAAGGTGTTGTTGGAAAACATTAGCATCAGACTCACTCCTGGAAATCTCACTCTGTATCCTGAATCCTGGACCTCACGAGGCTGCACGTGCCCTGTACTTTACCCCGGTCAGCAGACAATGATGTTAGCCCTAAAGCATTGCATTTTTACACTTTCATAAAGACATTATGTATTTTAGTTTGCTGTATAATGGGCTATATGAAGACCCACACAGTATCTGCTCATTTTTGCCCAGGTTGTCTGCGCTGATTGTGGGTAGAATGTGAGATTGTTGTGATCATTTAAGAGGCTGATGTTTTTCTCTGGCTGTAGGGATGGAATATCTTGTAGTTGGACATGAGGATGTGAGAAAAGGTCGTCTCATGATCAACATGAAGAGTCTGGTGAAGTCATGGAAACCCAGCCTGAGTCGAAAAGTCCATCAGCTCTTCAAAACCAAATGCAGCTAAAACAAGAAAAGAAAGAGACATTTAAACAGATAGTTTATAGCAAACACTAACTTTACATAGACATTGTCATTTTTCTACCTTCTGAATTATATTTACTAATACTATTAAACCAGCTCTGTGTGTAAATGTGTGGGTATGTTTTAGCTAGTAGGTGACTGTACAGTATGTATGTATGTATATATATGTATAAGGTAATGTATGCAGTGGGTTTGTAACCTGTACGTGGCATGCAGTAGCTAAACAAACCAAATGTTTAGCTAATTTTGTCTTTTTGCTTTATTTGTAGAACAGCTGTTGAGAAGCGCAGTTGTATCTGTGTTATTACGCGACGCGGCCAGTAGAGGTCAGTCTGCCAGCGTTTATAGTTTCCCTGCTGTTGTCTGAAAAACTAAAGCACTTTAATATATAATAGTGAACAAAGTGAATAAATACACCAGTATATATTATTATTAATAATAAGTGATTTAATTATTATAAAAATGTACAACCGAGGTAACGGATAGACCAAAATAGTGACGCTTCGACTAGCCTGAAAACTTTATTGATTTTTCATCGTTACATGCTGATGGAAGTGAAGTAATGACTGTTTTATCACAAGATCGTTTGTGCTCTTAAGAACTGTATGCGGAGTGTTTTAATAATAGAAACTACACGCAGAATGGCTGCACGTTTACTTCCGCATAGCGGGTTAATTCAACATCAGGCAACCTCCCGCTGTGGGCGGAGCTACGTTGGTCCACGCGGCCCCTCCCCGCCGCATCCGCACATCCGCGACGCTGTGGCGCGTTGCTGGCGCGTTGTTTCGCGATGTAGTTTTCCTCAGTAAAGCTCGTGGGATTTCTGTCAGACTGAAGCGGCAAACATGGCAGAGGTGCGAAAATTCACCAAAAGATTGAGCAAACCGGGAACCGCTGCGGAGCTCAGACAAAGTGTCTCAGAGGCGGTCAGGACGTCCATTACTGCGGTTAGTAGAGCGTCTCTCTCTCTCTCTCTCTGTCTCTCTCTGTCTCTCTCTCTCTCTCTCTCTGTCTCTCTCTCTGTCTCTCTCTA
>JBAJNP010010707.1:0-16010 GCA_036877545.1 Yasuhikotakia modesta
AAAGAATGAAATGTCCTGTCCTGCCCATTTTTTCTCCTTACAGAAGCAATTTCACTCAGACATGCATAGTGAAATGCAGCTCAAGTATTTGTGACCCATTTTTATCCTCTAGTTTGTCCTCTGCATTTAACCTATCCAACAAATTTAGAGTAGGGCAGTGGTGCCCCAGGGGGGTTACAGAGGAACTTCCCACACCGCCTCCTCCATGCCATCAAACCTTCCCCAAAATATTAATCTGGATGCACCTTGATTCCCATAATACCACAAACCCAAGACTGACCACACCCTCTCATCTCACACCTGTCTCTCATCAGTAATCAAGTCACCACTATATAAACTAGTAACACATCTAGGAACACATGACATGCATGCTCATTGTGAAGTCTTGTTTGGCCCTGGTGAACAATTCTGAGCGGGTTCATTTATTGATTGCTTGTGTTTTTTACTCCCTGATTGTTTGCTGCCTGCCTTTTTGTCCTTTGTTTGTTTTACAGAATATTTTCTTGTTTGCTGCCTGCCTCGACCCTTTGCCTGTTTAATGATTACATCTCTGGATTGCCTTTACTGTTGTTGGTTGCTGGACTTTGACCTTTGTCTGTTTGCATTTTTTCTATTAAAAGCTGCAATAAAAGCTGGTTCCATCTGGAACAATGTTGCAGTAATGATGGGCCCAAGCATCATGGTGCCTTTGCATCTGGTGCTTCTCAATAAACAATGCACAGTGATTACATGCATTCAATTCCAAAAATAATTGAGGACGATTTTAAAGTCTGTTCTGTTTCTGTAAGGCCTACTTCCTCTTGCCAGTTGGTGGTGCTCTAACTGCGACTTACAATAATCACATCATTGTAATCAGTCCACAACACCAACCATATTTCTCAAGTTTGATGTAGATCACCCAATGTATGCAGAATATGAGACACTTTGTGTTACATTTATTGGCATAAATTGGTTGCCTCACCATGGCGATGCTGTTTGAGAAATCACCTTTTAACATTTTCAATATCTTTTTCTCAAATTTACACAAGTATAAAGTCACTTAAACTTTAAAATGACTCCTTTAAGCTTTACTGTAAGTGACATACTTCCTTCTGCCACTCTGTTTGTGCTATGACAGTGACTCACAATAGAAACTTCTGTCATCAGTCCCTAGGATCAAACATACAGCTCAAATTGGAACAAATCACTAAATTCACAAAGCAAATATGAGCCACTTTCCGTTTCCTTTTTTTGCCATTAATTTATTGCATAGTCATGGAAACGCCACTAGAGGTATCAAAAATATTTGCAATTTAAATTTTTAATGTGGTGGCATAAAAGTTGCCAAGGTGACTATTTTAAAATTTACGTCACTTCCTGTTGCCAGTTGGGTTGCTATGACTTCAACTCAATATTCATATCAAGTTTGGTAACAATCACATGAAATAATGAGGAGAATTTAAAAGTTACACCAAGCTCAAAAAAATCCCAAATGGCCGACAAGTTGTTTGGGTCGACAAGACCAAGTTTCATACAGGTGCATGCATGTCTGTATGATATATAAGCAATCTTTTGTGAGCAAAATTTTAAATCAACATGGAACTCATCAATAAAGGAAAATGAGCGCAGGTGTAATATGCTTACATTTTCTAATGCCAGTCAGTAATAAAAATGGCTGCCGCAGTTTGTACAATTTCCAAATGATTTACAGCAGATTTAGACAAGCCCAAGTAAAGTGAATTACAGAAATCTATTTATGAAATAATGAAATTTATGAATAATGGTATCAGGGTTCTTTACAGAAAGCATAATCACAATCATAGCAAACTTCCAACTGAAACTACTGAATTCCAACTGAAACTACTTTTCACAACAGCACTAATTAAAACGCATCATGGACTCTTTTACACAGTCATGCACATTACAAGAGAGAGGGTGTCCAAGCTGAATAGTTAGATACGGAGGCGCAAAGACAATAATTTCATTGTTAGCAATTGCATTGTTTTATTGAAAAACAATAAAATAGTCATAGCTATCCAGGATTTGATGCCATAAACAGACAAACAAGCTAGACACAAAATCAACTCCCTACATTAATAGAAAAACATGTTTCCACTGAGGTGGTCTATGTAAAACATATCATGATCTACTGTCAAAAGCTGCACTTATATAAAGTAAAATTAAAATACAGCAGCAATATGCATCTACCAGGATTAAAGTAGTACAGTTAGTGCAGTGTAGTTTCTTGAAGCTACACTGAAAAGTATCAAAAATACTATAAGCACTCAGATATGAGGAAATCTAAGAATGAACAGCTTTAAGCTTTTCAAAATAAAGGCTTGTTTAGAAATCAAGATAATGTATCTTGCTTAATCAAGCATATATTTCAGATCTGCATCCTTAACAGCACACTGAAACTGCTTGTCCAAATTTAAGGGGATTGCTAACAGAACAACAGGATAAGCCAACAAAACAACAGGACAGTGGTCAAAAATAGCAGTATTAGAAATTTCAAGTTTGTATTATTAAATTATAGGATGATAGAAATATGACAAGTACCCCAGTGATCTAAAGATAAAAAAATTGACTGCTTTGCCGCAGTAGTGAAAATGGAAAAATAGTATAAAATTATTTGAGATTTGACAGTAACTGAAAGTACAGCATGCGCCTTGATGAACAGTGTGGTTGACAGTAACCAAAAAGTTAGTTCATGCTCGTAGACGATTGTCCATATGAACAGTGATGCATGTTTCAATGTATCAGAAAGAATTTTGGCAAGAAGAAAAATGGCCAATATATATATATAGGACAGAAAGAGAAAAGATAGATACATACAATGGTTCTGAAAAAGTGCAAGACAGCATTCTCATTAGCATGGCGACGAGGTGATGCACTTGATCTCTGAGGTGAGGCAGACAAAGCACCACGGAAAGATGCCTGTGGAGGAAATTAAACATGCCAGTTTCATAAAGTGGAAGGGGAAACTAAGCAGGCACAACAGACACATCATGACTCATGTTTTAACATTTTATGTTTTTTTACTTAAATTGTATTAATTTAATCAATTAACAAAGAGGACCTGGCACGTGTTAGTATGTTAGACAACTAAAATTTAGACAACATTCTATTTTCCCATCACTATTCATAGTGTGACTTATTAGGTAATGTAAATAGTAGGTACAACGATGGTGACTGTATATATCAATAACGTAATCAAAAAATTGATTAATGTATTCATGCCATCAAAACTTGATTATTGCAATGCCATATTAGGTGGCTGCCCTGCAGATTTATTTCATAAACTCCAGCTTGCTCAAAATGTAGCAGCCAAAGTTCTCACATTACCAGTATTAGCCAGTACCACATTAGCTCGTCTCTTTCAACATTGTACTGGCTGCCTAAAGTTCTGCTGATCACCTATAAAGCCCTGAATCGTTTAGCTCCTCAGTAAATCTGTTAGCTCCTCCCTTATTGCAGTCCTTAATATTTACTGCAATCAGAAAATTGCTTAATTTTGGAAGTAATTACTGTTTTAGTTGACTGTCCAAATACACTACCCTCACACCAGATCTCCAAGACCAGAGAGAGGTGTGAGCATTTTTTGCATTTAATGACAGGTATTTCTAATGCATGTCTATTTATTGTCTCCTATAATGCTATATTTGCTATATAGGTTGTCTCCAATATGCTTATAAACGGATGTGACTTTAGATGTTTAGACTGAAGCGCGTTCCCCATAGTGTCAAGTCATTATCTAGCATCTTTTCCCTGTCCTAGGTTATATATGTTACCTGAGACATTTCATATTATTTTGGGAACTAGTTAGTTATATATTCAAGTTATACTTTTAATTGTCTGACCTTTCACATCTAAAATCTGTAACCTTTGCATCTTTACTCAACAACATTTCCTCTCATCTTGGTTTGGAACAAAATTGCAGTATTCTTTGTCAGCGAGTTATTAATGTGGATGACAAGTATAAATTCTAAACAAATAAGCTACAAACTGCACCATATACAGCACCCTGACATGCAAATAATAGCTAGAACGATTTTGTTTATAGCTAGACATTTTCCACAAAATAAGACCTGACAGCTGAATTTATCATTTTTATAACTTACCGTTGCAAGTTGTGATCAGGTAAAAAGATTGTGTCATGTAATTAATAATAGATTTTTGATAATTTTTAAACACAAAAGTTAAGGATTGCTGCATGAGCTGCATTTTACGATAGCCATGTAATATAAAATGAGTGCTGCTAAACAAATGATCAAAAAGCCAGCATTCATGTTATAACAGATTTTAATCAAGCAGGCATCAAGAAGCTCATGGAATTATCAGGTTAGGGGACAGGCAGGATTATGCAGGTTATCAAAAGCTACTCTCATTACAAAATGTTACAAAAAAGGACAAATAGTTCACATTGTTATATGAAAGAGATTGGTTAACCTGAGCCATGTTTAAAGAATAACATTGAGAAAAAGCACACAATTGTTCAAAACAGTACAGCTGATGCTGAAACAAAAACAAAATCTTACAGTCTCTATACTACTTTAATAATCACAAAGATGACTTGGTTTCAAATTTTTTGCAAATGTAAAATATATTGAAAAATTGATTTAAAAAATGTCAGCAGTTCACTAATTTATTACCTTCTACCCATAAGTTCTTAAAATAAGTATACATTGTACAGAAGCTATTGGAATCTAAAATTAAAAAAAAAAAAATATTTAAAACAATTTACATTCACAAGCAAGATTTAATGTAAATTTAATTTTACAAATGTCAAATTCACCCACTATGGTTTTTGTGACATCACTGCTGAAAATGGTCTCTGTAGCTTTTTTTGTCTAATAAAAAGGTCTCTATATAAGACCAGTGATAAATAACCAGTAATACACACACAAGAATAATGCTAAGTAATATGTAAAACTATGCAAATTAAGCTGATGAACCATGCTCGTGGGTAATGACCACCATCATGAAAACCTTAAGGAAACCGCACTATTGTCAGTGTCATGAGTATATAATTATTTCTAAATAACCTTTTTTTATATACAGCTTTGGACGTAATCATGGAACTGCAGTGCCCTCCATAGCATTAGAATTGCAAAGGAAAAATTGCTCTGTTTGCTGTGAAGAGCTCAAAATGCACAGAATCACATTTTTAGACATTTTTATCTACTTTTTTCTCAGAGCAAGCTCTCTTGCCTTCATCTTAGCTTATGCGAGAAGATGAAGTGAATCCTCTCACTGAATGCATAACTCTTTTCAATGTGTGAACAAATAATTCAACAGGACACTGCTGATCACTAGAAACATTTGTGTGCCAATTACTTAATTGTGTGCCCCAATACTTTGGCTCACATTAGATAAAGGGATCATAAAAGATGTGCTGACTCCACAGCAAACAATACATTTTTGGACAAAACAGTTGATCATATATATAATAAATCTGGAAAATCCATAGATACTCATAGTCTTGTGCAGTACCACTGTGTAGACCATACATTGAGACCATATGTACCATTTCTGTGATTACTACAAAACTTTTTTAAGCATCATTTGGTGTCAGTGAGAAAGTGGTAAAAATACTAGACTTTACACCATAACAGACATTTCTTTTTTAACAAAACAACATTTCATAAACAATTTTATAAACATCTCACAATGTTTCTATATTAAAAACTTGATCCATAATAAAATCCTTTATATTATCAGTCTAAAATCCTTACGAAAAGGAGTGAAATATTAATAATTCAACCATTACAAAGACTCAAGCAAACAACAGCTAGGAATAATGTTGCATGTCGAGCGGTTAACAATAATGACTCGATCCTCACCTTTCCTTTCCTCGTCTTGTCCCCTCCAAAAAACTTTCCAATCTGATCCATAATAGTCGGGTTCTTCTTACCGCGACCCAGCCTGAATGTTGACTGCGAGGATTTTGCAGAGGCCATATCGAGTGTTCACTTTGATGGTCAGTAGTGCTTGTTTTCTGAGTAAGAATTTGAGTATATCTACTCTGGGTCCTGCTCTGCAAACTCTGAATCACAATCTGAGCCTGTTCCGCCGTGCTCTTGGATGGTCTGCAGCTCATCAGACTCTGATGGGCGTTCTTTAAAGGTGTTGTCTTTGCGGCCTGGGGCATCTCGAGAAAAGAGGCGGACCAAATGTGGGCGGGGGCCTAAGGCATTAGGTTTAGCTGCACTCAGCTGGTTCCAGCTGCTCTGATGTCCTGCTGCATTCATGGTGTCAGTCACAATTGGACTCTTTTTGGAGCAGCCATTGTTCTGGTTCATGTCTGCCTCACCCAGGCCTGCAGAGAAATAGTAGAAATAGAGAGTCATTTGTGAATTGACAGTAAGATCACTGTCAGCACCAGCCCCCTACTGTCAACAAACTTCAGCACAGATTTTCTCAGAAATTATTAATTTACATACACTTTTTTTTTTTACTTTCATGCATGGTAGATGCTTTTATCCAAAGTGACTTACAGTACGTTTTATCAGTATATGTTCCCACTGGGAATCAAACCCAAAACTTTGGGCTACCAACACAATGTTCTAACAGTGAAGCTACTGTATTTTTTTGACATTTATGTTGGTAATTTTTTCACAAAACTATTTATATCTGATGAACCATTTAAATTTCAGAGAGGTGCATTCTCAGGGATTGTCAGGTTTGAACCCAGTGCACTCAGACAAAGCCACAATTGTACAGCAAAACAAGAGAATTTGCATTCTAGAGTTTCCTACAGAGGGCCATTGTCCAAACCACATAGTTATTGTAGAAGGACAAAGGAAATTCTGTTACTGTAATAACTTCACTAAGTTGAACCTTGCAAAGCCTTTTCAAATTGACACTCATCTCATCTAAGGTGTGACTGGTTCTAAGCGTTTCTTTGATCCTTTTAATACCTAAACACCCTGTATATGGCAACTCTTTAAAGTACAATTGTCCATTATTTGATACATAAAGTACAAACAAATCCAGTCATGAGCTGGGCACAGGAACTACCCATTCATGATTACAACAATGCACCTCTGCATCAACACTGTGAATGCCTTATCTGCTATACACTTGCTATCATAACAAACTTAAAAATCACAACAGACCACAGCACTTTTGTTTTAAATAATGTAAAAGAAAACTTAACATTAAGCATGTTTTTCCAGTCAACTTGCAAAGCATTACTGTGAATTTTCCTCCTAATCAAACCAAAATTAAAAAACAAAACTGAACAAATTTCTAAAATTCTTCTTATTTTATTAGACTGGTGGCTCTAAATCATACCGCATTTATTAAATGTATATTTCCCTTATATGATTCAGCTTTACAGTTACTATAGGATTCTTAAATGAGTGTGCAATAGTTTTCACAATGACCCTACTGTTTTGTTGGTTGATATTGCATTCTTTATTAGCCACACTCAAAATATATCACTTAATAGTATTACTTCCTTTCAATCTGCACAATCTGATGTACTACATGTCTACACTGTAGCACAAATGTTGTGCAAATCTGCCACAGGCATAATTATTAATGAAAGATATACAACAAAGTCTAATACTTGATATAGGTATTCCACTAATTTAGGTAAGGTCATTCCTTAATAATTAACACTTGGCAACAATTGCTTATACAGTACTAACAATTACACTAGTCTTATTTACTACTAATGAATGGATGGGTATATTTATATTTATTTACCATTACTCCTGATCTGCATCGGGAATAGAAAGTTATGCATATGAATGTTGCAGGTTATTAATACTTTTCCACAAAATATATTTCTAAGATTGATAGCATTTGTTTGTCAATGTTATCTCAGAGCAGCCCAAGGCCAGTTGCAACAATCTAGCCCACACAATACGTGGCAGTGGGACTGAGGCACGGAAAGCATGTCTTCTAGAAAGGCTGCATGCATGCAATCTTTGCCCAGGCCTCCCACCCATGCATGAAATCCTATCTGTGATGGCATTCATAATAGAGCGAGGGCACCCACAGGCCAGGAAGACAATCAATCTTCTGTTTGCCTATACTCAAAGTATAAACTAGGTATTCAGCAGCTAACACTCTCACTCTGCTCATGTTATGGGCACTCATTTAGGGTCATAATCGCCAACTAGTAGCAAAAAACTTTTCCCTTTCTGTCTAATACTTGACTTAGTGTCAATGTACTGATACTTGGGGTTTGACTTCGGAAGGCTCACTCTGCTTTTCAGAAAACAAAAATAAAAATTGGCCTTAAAAAATAAGTGCCCATACGAATTCAGGAGTTGCATGACAGTCTCCCCATGTTGTTCTTTCTGCACACAAGAACAAATTAGGCACATCTTAGTCCCAAGGTTCCGAAATGGTCCTGAGAAGGGCAACCCAGAAAGATAAAGTTGCTCATGTGGATGGACCCCACCCAGGGCAGGCTGGGGCCTATTCCACTGGTGGTGTCTTACCAACTGGCCTGCACCATGGCACTGACTAAACCATACTTAGAGCACTTTTCATTGGTCATTTGCAATCAGACGAACCCAAGGGACGCAGGGGCATAGTCGTCAACTTGTCTCTGCATATGGTCTTCTGCGCTGACTAACTGTCTTTGTCGCACCGATCATTTTATTGATCAAATAGCTTGCCCACCAAGGTACTGGGGAATCCTGTTCTTCTCAGTTCAGAGAGAGAGAATAAAAGTCCTGCATGCAGAGATCAAGGTCATGATCAAGCCTGTTCCAACAGACAAGAGAGAAGCAGGGTTTTAAAGCTGTGCCCAAGCAAAAGATGTATTGTACACAGGCTCCCCTTCAAGATGCTCATGCAAAAGTGCAATTTAACAAGTAAAGTATCTAGATTGGCTTGCTAATATAAACCTCAAAAATGCATACTTTCATGTGTCAATTTTACCTCTATACTGGCCTGGTTATCTTTTGAGGGTTGAACATTTAATTGCACGGTCAACCATCATTGCTTTACCAAAGTAAGGGAGCCATTCTCTCCTTACTAAAGGAAAGATCCTCAACTATCTCAACAAGTGGCTTATTTTGGCCCATTCCCAAGAGAAATTGTGTTGCCACAAGAAAAATGATTCTCAACCTTTTGTGTTTCAGGTCAACTGGAAAAACGGCCACCAATCCCAGAAGACAGCAGAATGGAGTTGGACTCAGTCACTAGGAAAGCATGCTTTAAAGAGGATCTGTTTACAGGAGATGTTGGCAGTTCTGCTTGCCCTGCAAAAGCTTTGGTCTGTGATCCAGGGCAAGCATGTGTTGGGCCAAATGGGGATAGTGTCATATATGAAAAAGACAGGTTGATGCTCTTGTCACGTCACAGCTCTTCTATCACTCCTAAGGAGTCAGTGGAGGGTATAAAGTAAAGTCTCTGTGGGACACTTGCATCCCAAACAATCTCACGCATATGTGCTCTCATGACAGGTAACACTCTATAGAGAGTGGTGATTCCATCCCCAGATGGTCCAGCTAATATGAAAATGGCTTGGAGTGGTGAAGGTGTATCTCTTCATCTCTCAGGAATGGGCCCAATGTTTTAGTATACCTTGACTGAGGCTCCCCTTAGCATAGATGCACAGCTGACCCTAGAATCTCCTAGACATATGCCTTTTAAATACACAAACACTCAGCAAGGTCAGGGAGGATGGGGATCAGGTCCTGATGGTGGCCCAACCAGATTCAGTTCCCAGAGCAAATGATACTCTAAACAGCCTCAGTGGCTTTCCCCTAAGGTAGGGCATGATATGGCACCCAAAAGCCAGATCTTTGAAACCTCCAGGTCTAATTTCTATGGACCAGCCACAAACCACACACCAAAAGGCTAGACCATTTAAGGAAAATGAACAGTTAAAGAATAATGAGAGGTAAATGAAAAATAAAGAACAGGCTTAATGGTAAAAAGTTCCTACCCTGAGTGAGAGAAACAAAAGAGAGTTGACTGGAAGAGTTTCATTAACAATGACATTAAGAACAGTGACACCATACTGTACAAGATCATCACTTGAATATGGGCACAGTGGCCTGCAGGAGAATCTCTGTACCAGCTGGTGTTAGCTGAAACAACCCTAAACATTGTTGCAGAGCTTTATGTGACTGCAGAAAGACCCGTGTGACATCACCCACTTACTGTAGATGATCGCAAATACATTACACAGCACTGTCATGCCAGTACAAAGTGTGGAATACATTAACAAACACCTTTCCCTGGTAATACAAGGGACTAGAAGGAACTAGGGAATAGATTGCCTCCTAAAATGCGATTATAAACTGCAGAAGGGGACAATATATTGGATTTATGTGCTAAAAGCAAAAATACAGGGAAAATGGTCTTACCAAAAACCTCATCTTGTGACTCAGATGACTCTGTTGTGATTTGTTTTGATACGGTTGAAGATTCCTTTAAAAACAGAGACAAAAGGTCAGCAATCAAGTGTTTTACATTTAATATTTAAACATGCACTTTTAAAGAAAACAAGACAAGGGAGAGAAAATAAGAAACAACAAACAAGAAACAAGGTTTTGGAGCACTGTTTTTTTTAGCTTGTTTGTTTCTTATTTAAATAAGCGAGTCAGTAGTCAAGCCCCTGAGGGACAAAGACCCATATTGAACCTATTGCTCAAAACTCTTTAGCACTGCAAACAATTACTTTGTTCATAACTTTTAAACTTTAGATCTTAAAAAACAAAAATTATGTTTTTTCCCTCTGGTTCATGACCATTCAAATGCAGCCCATGGTAGCATTTTCTTACATGAAAAAAAATCATTTGAAATCAAATCATTTAGATTTTTTTCATACATATATGAAAACACTGACAAAACGTTATAAAACCATCTTAACAATTAAGGTTATAAGGGATATACTGTATCAACGCTTTGATCTATTTACATGAAACTAGGTAGGTGTCACAGGCATGACTTGAGAGTGCATGCAGTTGTCTCAGCATCACCAACTGGTCCAGAGATATGGAAATTGCTTATAACTTTAAAATACTTAGGTTTCTAACAATGTAGAGGTCTCTTTAGATTTCTGGGTGGCTGTTTTGGCCATAGACCATTTCTAATTGTTATAAAATGCAGTAATTAATAAAAGCAATTTATTACCATATTCTGAGGGGGCCTTTCCCCCAAAGTTAAGGGAAAGCATCACCTAGTGGTCAAAAGATTAAATTTATGAAAATGCTTGCAGGGATTGGTGTAGCATACCTGTAAATATGTATGTAACTTTTAGATTCTTTGGCTCATGACAAATACAATCGAATTTGTCATAGTCAATGCTACTTTTTGTCTGCAAAAAGTTATTATAATTTAATTTGTTCTACATTATAATAACCTACCATTTCTAACTCCTCTTACAGTGTTTTTCTGATTTGCAAGTTTATTGCAGGATCATTGTCTTACACAACCTGGCCATAAGCATTTGGTGACAGTGCCATCTATTGATCAAAAATTAAATTGTTTTGTATTGTGAGGGTTTTAACTGTTTTTAATCTAATTATCACATATGTCTACAAATATTTCCTTTGGTGCCGTTTATAGGCTTCGAGCCCCTTCACCTGTTGCAATGAGAATATATCTGCAATGGGAGTATATACGGAGAATATAAAACGATACTATTCTATAAAATACTATAAACTATACTATACTGACCCAACTCCAACATGCTTACCATGTTTTACATGACATGAACACATCACGTTGGAGTAGGGGGAAGAAGCGAAATTAAGTTAAACAAAAATTAAGTAAAAGAATAGTGTCACCATGTTAAAGCAATACAAAAGCAATAAAAAAGAAAATGAAGTGTGTCATGTTATTTGCATGGATTCAGTGATTTCATTCAAACTAAAACTGTATGTGTGTCTCAGGGACTGTTAACATAACGGCTATTGTGTGTCACAGGCATAGTGCCACCGGCTGGAAGGGAGTGTTTAACTTACAGCAGTGTTTAAAAGAGTCATGTAAATTTACTAAAGTTGCTTCAAGGTTTTCAGAAAAAAAATTACTGTAAAAGGTGCTAAATTATGAAATGATTTTTGATATTTTGACTAGTGTTGCCATGGCAAGGCGATAAATTTATGACAATAAAACAGAAAATGTCTTATCCCTTCTGCGTGCACAGTGATTCAGAGTAAACTTGGGGAACGTGTATGATGTTATGGGCAAATCACAATGACGCGGCTGTTGTGAGACCAGTTGGCAGCAGGTAGTGCCACTTAAAATAGACTTTGTGTTCTAAAGCAGTTCCCAAGGACATGCAGCTTGTCTGTGCACACTGAACAAAAATGTGCACTGCAGTACAGTCAAAGCCAATCAGAATATATACACCACGCATAATACACAGTTACTTTGGACCAATGAGATTTCCCAACTAGAGAGACATGAAGATCAACAAAACAGATTTAAATTTAGTTGCTTTATTGTGTTGAAGAATTATTTGTAATCCAGGTCATTGTCCAGTAAACATAAGTCAACATGGGGACATGCTGCCAAAAACGATACCTCAAAAGATAAGTTCAGGACAGGTCATACATGTGTAATAAAAAATAACAAATTGCTTTCAATCCCATTTTCCCAGACAACACAATTTTGCTCAAAGTGCGCCAATCCAAACTTCATTCACACATACTTGGTGATCCTGCCTGTTAGGTTAGATGTTGAAACACAGCAGCATCTTCTAATGCTGGTTTCTGTTGTTTGTGGCCTTACATTCCATGGATTTTTTTAAACACTTTTCTGCCTGTTAAACAGGGCATGTACGATCATGTATATCCAGGGGATCATTTGTGAGTTCGCATCAGACTCATGTCAGAGACTGAGCACTTTTTTTTTTTCACCAAAAAGTGTTTGGTGTGTTTGGTGATTGTGACAGGGACCATTTGGGTATGCACAAATATAGTTTTGGTTTTGCTGCATCACATCAGAAACAGACAGAAGTTAACTATTTACACACAACAATGTATTTAATTACATGTATGCTTCTCATACGCTAATCCAACTAAATTAAAAGTGTTTTGCTCATGCTCATGCAATGCTCTACCAGTTGAATGTAGTTTGGGGCTCTGTAATTGCCAAAGAAATTGTACTTTTATAGACTAGTGATGCAGCCTGCCCAAGCATGCCCAGGTTGCAAACTTCCACAGAAACTGCACAAGCTGGCCTGGTGCCATGCCTAGACATGTGCAGGCAGCACAAAATATTATTGATTGGTCTGTTTCAGACATTCAAAAAATGAAAAGAGCTTAAGATTTCAAAGAAACTGTAAGTGATGGGCAAATTTTGATATTTTCATAAACAGCTGCCAAAAACTCTTTAAGAAACACTCAACAGTGTTCAGGAGTCAAAAACGTTCTCTATCATGACTCTTCTGTTACATTAACAAAAATAAAAATCCATAATTGAACTGTAGGTGCTATGAACACAAAGTATCAAAAGTTAGATCACAAAGACATTTTAACAAATATACCTCAGAAACAGAAAGCGAGTCAAGCTTTCCAAGGTGCTGCCCCATCCTCCTAGAACACAATTAAACAGCAAACTATTATATAATGCAGAATTAGTCCATGTTGAACTTTTTTCTTTGTGGCACAAAAAACATTTTAAAACACATTTTCAAACATTACTGTGGCAAAAGTCTCACTGTCTCACACAGATGTAATTTGGCAATGTGTGTGAGCACAACCAGCTAGATAATAAAACTAAGGATGTCTTTATTGTAATAAAATTATACAGAACTGAAAAGAGTTGACTGAAGAGATATTAACATCCAACAACTAACAATAAACGCAAATAGCTGTACAAAAAAAAACAGCTATGGTTGGTTAAAAAAATTAATGTTTTAAGTTAAGAAAATGGCATTTTAATATCAGTATGGTAAGTTGGCACGTTTTTTTATACTGAACAGTGGTAAAGCAAATTGTCATGTTTTTTTTTCCTCACGCCATCCTTTAATTTAGGGACCATGATGTTTACGCTCCTAACAGAATTGCAAAGATACATCGATAAAAATTAAATGTTTATGACACAGCTAGATTTAATCGCAGGTTTCACCAAAGTCAAGTGAGTGAGACGCCTAATGTGCCTTAATGTTCTCAGATAAATCTTAGAATGTACACCATCTGCTGCTGTCCACGTATGCAGACAATACGCTTATTCAAGCATCTTCCTCACAGAGAAAACCGTTCTGTAGAAAACGTATGACTTGTATAATGTGTCCAAACAGAGGCCATCCCTTACTTGCGTTAACCGTGTCCGTCCATCTCATCAGAGTTTTTACAATCCGCAACCAGATCGTTATATAATATATCAGCTAATCTCGAATAAAATAAGTCTAGCGTCTTCTGTCTAGCGTCTGTTTAGTTTAAATGATATCTTAGGTAATGCCACCATATATGATTGACGCGTACACATACCTGTACGCTCAGCATCTAGTGCACGATATGTGAGATTTCGCCTGATCGCACCAGAAGCCCATCAGTCAGTCGACATCGGTATAAAATTACAGACTTTAGCTGGATTCCTTGTTCTACTTCAGCTACATGTGGCTGCAGCTGCATATGATCAAACCATCAACTTCCTGCTTTTAGATATTATAGGGTGGAGCTATATGGAAGCACAAAATTAGAAATAAATACAAACATAAATCTGTGTGTATATATATATATATCTTTTTATTTCTGCATTACTTCTACACATTCATTCATCAATTTATTTAAACTTTCATTAATTTTTACATTTATTATGCAGCCATTAATTGTGGTGACAAAATACGTCACTTGTTTGATCAAAAGTAGTCATGTGGAATAGAATTAAGTTCATTTTTTTTGTTTAAGTTATTACTGTTACCCACCCTGCTAAAATCCATGTTGTGGTTGGAGTGGGATCTGCTACTGTCTAGTTGTACTTGGCAACTCGTATTCTAAAGGTTGAATGGCCAAAATAAAGGGTAACTGTGGGCACGTTTCAGAAAGATGGTTGACATAACTCAAACCCGAGAACGCAGGGTAAGTCAAGCGGTTTCTGAAATCGTGCTAAGTTACCGAAGCAGGTTTTCTTCATTAAACCCCGGAGCTTCTTTCTGTCTCCTCCCCTTTATTCCGTCAACCCTCCAAACATGTGGACAACATAAAGTCCAGCTCAGAAAAAAAGAAGACGTCTATTCTGATAGGAAGGCACACTTAAGGTACACCGCCACGAGTATTTATGACATATTTAATGTTCTGTTTAAATCGTTAAATGTCGTTAAATTCATTTAATGCAGACTGTTTAAAAGTGAAAATGGCATGTTTTTTGGTAGAGAATCCTTTAGAAGAGGCTACATTAGTTCGCAGAGTTACATTTACGCCGATAGATTTTGCGCCAAAAGTTTAGAATTTTTTGTCATGTCCTGATGCAGTTCTTTATTTGAGTGCTACAGATTACGTACTAAGTCAATTAAATATACGATAGTTAACGTGTATATAATACACGTAGATAATTTAGATAAGTCCAAGACAAAAGACGACCACTAAGTAGTGTAGACGGTAAGGCGTCTATCGCAGGCATTCCTGCGGTTGATTCGAGTTTAAATCCTCTTTTAGTGGAGCTTTTTATTACTCCATTTTCAAAAGTCATATCGTCAAAAGGCATTTATTTTCAATGAAAATTAAGGTCATCATCGAAAGAAAGTATTGGGTGTGGTTCGGGT
Source organism: Yasuhikotakia modesta (assembly GCA_036877545.1). Lineage (NCBI taxonomy): Eukaryota > Metazoa > Chordata > Actinopteri > Cypriniformes > Botiidae > Yasuhikotakia > Yasuhikotakia modesta. The sequence continues at coordinate 15,665 of JBAJNP010010707.1, forward strand.
AGGTGTAGGGAAGGTTTACATTGTCCGGAAAAGGTGGCATCTATTTAGGGGTTCGAGCATGAAGTGCTGAATCCCTATTGTAATTGTTATAATTTTTATTATTATTATTCTGCCCTAAAACGGATCGTGCAGACCAAACCGTAGGTGCTAGAGACTTTAAACTTGGCCAGATGGTAGTCCTTAATTTGGGGAGAACCTCACAAGAGATGAGCCCAATTGGCCAATAGGGGGCGCTACAGCAATCAAAAACGTGAAATGGCTCATAACTTGGGACACTTGAGTTTGTCCCAGACTCAAGTGTCTTATATCATTGGAAAGCTGAGCCCATGACGAACAAAACTTATAT
>JBAJNP010010708.1:0-15711 GCA_036877545.1 Yasuhikotakia modesta
CAGACAGGCTGCACAGTTATTCCATGTGTCTCCTGTAATCAACTTCACCAGCAGAGCTGTCAGACTGAAGCTGATCTGTGCCTCAGTGGACTGCAGCTACTCAGTGCTGTGAGTCATTTAACAGACGCTTTTATCCTAAGAGACTTATAAGGACAACACACACACACACACACACACACACACACACACACACACACACACACACACATAGACTTCAAAGCACTTGAAACAGAATGCATTCATATGAATATTTTTTTAACACTAGAAAATCTAATCCTGGCAAACATAAATATGATTTATTTTCTGTGATCACATTACATGTATTAGTAAATGGCACCCTGGCAATACTTCCTGTTTCTGGTTATATATCTGGTAATGAAATCATATCTTATGAATCTCTGGATTATAAAAGATGTCTGACACCGAGGGAGAGATGTTAACTGCGCTCAGACTGTGAGACATTTTAAAATGACCATAACTGCTTCCTCAATAATCTTCATGCTAGAAAGTTTTCTCAAAAGCCATTATTAGCTAGCCATTATTAAATTATAAATCACTATTATAAACTGACTCTTGAGCTGAGGTAAGACATTAACTGCTCAGTAAACCACTTTAACAGACCACTTTTGGGCACAACAGCAAAACTCGAAAACTTCTTTTCAATTTGCAACGGCTGTGACAGACGTCCACAGTTAATTTCACCTCCCTGCTCCTCCGGTCACCTCCGCCCGGGTCACTGCAGTTTATTATTTGTGCTCCGGGATGGATAGATAGAGAGAGGCCCTGGGAGAACTAGCTGTATAGGAGCTGTTGACCCTGGGCTCAGAACCATTCATCTCCCCAACAACACCGGAGCGGGAGTACGGAGGCAAGGACCTCCTTCATTACACATCAAGTGCAGTTAATCACTGCTCCTCCTAATAACATTGGGAGAAGGGGAGGTGATTTTGATGATACTCATATCAGAAGCAACACCATGAATCCGAGCGAGTGTCATTACCGTAACATTGCCTCACATAGTCAAAGGCTCCAGAGTTTCTCAGGGGTTCAGACAGTTCACTGCAGAGCACAATTCAGCTTTAAAAACACATTCTGTCAAGTTCAATTATCCCAGCTAACTGAAAACGTTCCCAGAACATTCTCTAGGTTTTGTTTTTAGGGCCCAGATTAGGCTACCTCTGCATTATTGTACAACATCCTGTTTTAACATCCAGCCATTTCCTGTTTTATGTCTATTAAAAAGCGCTAGATAACAATACAGAATAAAAGATAATTAATGAATCATCTGTGGAACAGACGGATGAAGACAAACATCTCGCACAAGCAGTTTTGTTTATCTCTGAGACTGAATGACAATCGCTACAGATAAGAATTAAATTATACTTAGCACCGAATTACAAGAGCTTGTATTGTATCATACAAGAGCCACAAAATAACACAAGTGTGATGAAGACACAAACCTGGAGGACTTAATAAGTCTTAAGTCTTAATAAATCCTTACAGTGAGAATGACTCAATCTGATTATTGGTGAAGCTTTTCTGTAAGTTACTGGGTCCTTAAATATGAAAAGCCTGATTCTCAGGGTGTGTGTATGTGTGAGTGAGTGTGTGTGTGTATGCGTGTGTGTGTGTATGAGTGTGAGTATGTAGACAGAGATGAATTGTGGGCTGTGGTCTGGATCTTCACTGCTGCCGGCTGCTGTCTGCGATACGTTCAGTGGTCATCTATGCGTAAAATTAACTCCAACACCTGGGTGTTCGCCAAGGGGGAAACTCACACACACACGACACAAACACACACACACAATAACACCAACCAACACAAACACTCAAACAGTGGCCTTGTTTCTGAAATGACAAAATACAGCTCTTATCAAATCTTATTTGAGATTTTTCAAATCTTTGTAATCCGACCCACATGCATGGAAAGTTAGGAAACAAACAAACTAATGCTAATATGAGTTTTCTGTGCTGCTGAAAACCTCTGTAATATCACTATCCCTGTAGCTCAACTGGTAGAACGTTGCGTTAGCAGTGCAGAACGTTGCGTTAGCAGTGCAAAACATTGTGGGTTCGAATCCCATGAAACACACACTAATAAAATCTTTAGCTTGAATGCACTGAGATGCTTTGGATAAAAGTGTCTGCAAAAAGTGTATATCACAAGAAGTAAATGCATATACGTAGTAGAAAAAGAGTTTAAATAAATCATTGTGCACGTGTTTGTCTCTTGAATGTCTACATTGTCCAATCGGTGCAATAACAGCCGTCATATAAAACTTACTGCTGGGACTTCCTGGAACAAACAATGATCCGGCGGTTCGTTCAGAACATTAAATCCTGAACCCAGAATTCTCAGAAACCATTATTTTCTTTCTGAACACCGTGTGCTACATGTTTATGCAAGAAATCATGGATTCGGCCAATCAGATTGATCACATAAATATGTTCTGACAGTCCGGATCGCTTCATTAGCGGTTGTCAGTGTCACTTGCGGCCTTTTCAGCCAGGTCCAATTATGATCCACCACCACCTTGACGTGTGTGACTCACTCGGCGCCGCCACGGCCCGGTAACACAATCAGATCACAACGTAATTGGCAGCCAGATTTAATTACATACAGTGAGAGATAATCTGTTTCTAATCTGGATCCTCAGACACTGATACACATGTCCAGCTACAGGTGCAGAACACATGTGCAGAACACATGCCACAATCCGCTTTAGACCTACATAAACATCTAGCGTCCAAGTCTGAACTTATTACACTGCACATGATTTAGTGAAACTACAAAAATCTTACCATCTAAAGCTGTTTGCTTTACATGTTTAAAATTATGAATTATAATTAAGTCAACCTATTAATTTTTGTATTCATTTCATATTCATTTTCGCAAATTCTAGGCAGTGTCATATGTCAAACATATGTTAGAGTATAACCTAGTGTATGTGAGTTTACTATTATTATAAAGTGCAAAAATATACAAACTTCAAACTCCTGACTGATGCTGTATATTTTTCTAAACTCTGGAGTCTCACCCATCAACACAAACTTGAGCAGAAATATTTCCAAAAACAGCTGAAAGCAAAACATCTCTGTCCAACCGCAGATCAATTTCTTAGCCATCAAGCGCCTCAAAGCAGAGATGAAACTGAAAACGAGAAAAACAGAGTGAAAAGGAAAAAGCGAGGGACTTGATTGTTGACTTGGCTCCTCGATGACACGTCCCCTTCTCCCTGCCTGCTTTAATTTTACCGTCAGAGCGGCGGGTCGCAGCTCACGTCTCCTCATCTGTCTGTGTGATAAGACAGAGCTCAGTTTATCAGCTTTCATCACACACACACACTGCGGCCAAACACACGCCACACTGATCCGTATAACAGCGGCCAAATCTTAAGCTCAGCACAAACAGAGGTTTACTGGATCACTCCGCTCTCTGCTTGTTATCTTACCTCAGCCTCAGGGCACTTAACAGACCAGTTAATACTACACACGAGGGTTTTGTAGTTTGTATCTTGTCAATAGATGTTGACAAGATGTTGCCTGTATTTCCAAGGGGGGCACACACACGCACACACACACAGGTTAGCGACCAGCTGGTCAGACTGTAAATAAATGACTCGTTGCATTGTAACATGGTCACTTGACTCACTTCAATGGAAACGCAATGATATTACAAAGCAAACAATACAATAATTATAAAGCACCAACTGTCTCCCAGCACAACATTAATCAATAACCATTTAGGGGCCATTTTTTGTTCTTCTTTTGTCCCCACCACAGAAAGACACTTTCTACAGCTGAAGTGTGGGTCAATATTTCCAATTCCATATCCTCACTTTTCCAGAAAAATCTCAGGAAGTCCACCCCATCAGATCATTGCATAATTCCCATTAACAACTGTGCAGTCCATGGCATAAAACACACACACACAATAAATTGATTAACATGAAATCAGCCAACTAGGTTTAAGATAAAACACGATGGACAGCTCAACCAGCCAATGAGCTTCTCTCATTTACATCCGTTCAGCCAAATTCCATGAGTCACATTCATTATGCACAAAGTCTATGTGGAAGTCATTAAGTAATGGCTGGACTGTGAGAGACCAATAAACAAGACTCGTACCAAAGGCCTTCACAGACAGAGACTTAATTCAGCAATTCATGAAGAGGACATCAGGGAGCCGATAAGCATTTTATAGCATCTATTCTCCAGGCCTAATCTATTACTAAACACATCAGTGGCTTTTATCCCACACACAGAGAAAGAAAGAAGCGTTTTCTCCAACGGGCTCTTGAGTCTATCACATATATCACAGGATTAGGGATGGAAATTTCATAGATTTCACAATGAAATGGTTCACAATAAAGCTACATCATAATAAAGATTAAATCTCTGTGCAGGAATCAGATGTTCCAGGCAATATTTTTGCAGAAACACAGATAATGAGAAGGGTTCACAAACTGTCAAAGAACCAGAGCATCCGATCCAAACCGACATCAAACCGTCTGGTTCTCTAATGGCAGACAGCAACAGAAGTCTGCGTATAAAGTATTTAACCACTTCAATTTTTTTGTCACTGTCATAAAATAATTTTGTTAAGCCTTGAAATAAGGCAGTTGGTTTACAACTCCCTTTGAGGGCATGAAAACGTTCAGGAACGCTTTGTAAATGCAGCAGCAACGTCTGCTAGGAAGATGCTTTCGCTAAATGCGTGATATTAGAAGACACGTCCTCTCTGTGTAGATTTCACCCACTCCAGGGACTGAGAACACATAATTACAAAGGAGCGATGGCTGAAAATAAGCCCTTGTGGATTGATAAACATGTGGTGGGTGGATGGATTGAGAGATGGAGGAAAAGATGGATGTAGAAAAGTGTGGATGGGGGGATCTAAAGTGGCAGATGATTGAGATGTGAGACGTGTCAATCCACTTAGTGGCTAAGAATAAACGCTATTAATAGCGAGAGCGGAACTGACTTGTGTAGTGTTAGCAGTGCAAAAGGTTGCAGGTTCAATTCTCAAGGAACGTACTTACTGATCAAATGTATAGCCTGAATGCTCTGTTAAGCTCAATAAATGTGCTAAATGCATAAATACTGTATAAGAAAAGGGTGTTTGCATAACATTACAGCTGAGAAATGTGTACTGCACTGTTTATACAAACATCTGGTGATAAACTAATGACTCATAAATTCATGAAATTATTCTGTTCTGTAAATACTGTAATTAGAGTTACTTGCTATTGTTGCAAAGTGTGTGTGTGTGTGTGTGTGTTACTTAACCAAACATTTTGACATTGTGGAGACATGTTTAGGTCCCACCAAAATGAAACAATCTTATAAATCATACAGAATGATCTTATTATCATTCAGTTAATACAGTTTACAAAGTTTGAAATCATTATGTCTGTGGTATATCCTCATTAAACATGAAAACCCAACGTGTGAGCATGTGCGTGAGCGTGTGCGAGTGTGTGCGCGAGTGAATGTGTGTGTGAGTGTGTTAAGCTGATGCAGGATACATTGATGTATTGTGTGGGGGGGTCACATGCCTCCTGCTGTCCAGAGTAGCACTTCTGCGCTTTAGCGGAGCCATTAGCTCTACTTATGAGCTAAAACGTGCGTCCCTACAAAGAGAGCGTGCAGCAGCGAGACTGTAGGAAACAGAGAGAAGCAGCGTAATTAAATAGCTTTACCCCTGTAGGTTACAACTAATCCGGTTTAATTAACTAAAAATCCTCCAGCGTCTCATCAAAGGCAGCGAGCGGAGGCAGACATGACATGCCACGTGTCGTTCTACAGCTCTGTTTTGGAGAGGCGCTTGCAGGACACACCTGCTGTTGTGGGCATGTCCATTGTAGCTCAAAGCTTATCACACTGGCAGCTGTACGGCTGTTAACCCCTGCTGGACCCTTTTTCCCAGCATGCACCACTCGGCCGAGGGACATTCAGACCTGGTTTGAATATTCAATTCAGAGAAGCGGCGGTGAACGTTTGTTATGGAAGAAAGAAACCGTTTTAGCATATGAATACAAATTGAGCAGCCATCACACGGTCCTCATGCCCACCTGATGCATTCAACAACGTTCCTCCTCTGAGAACCTAAGATCTTCCTCATATCATCTCCACTGCCTGCTGTCTGAAACATCTCAGCTGGTGGTCCAGCTGCCCTTCACTGAGGGAGGTGAGACAGAGGTAACGAGAGAGAAAGAAAGAGAGAGAAAGAGAGAGACTTTTTATTATTGCCTCTTTACCTCAGCTTTACCAATATCCACAAAACAGCTGCAGAAAATCAGTGCAGACATTGTGAACGTGTGATTTTTCTGCATGGATTAAACCTGCACACGTCTGAGATCTGTTAACAGCTGGGAGAGCGTTCGCATGAGAAATGAGAGGGATAAATACACGCTTGCGTCTCGCAACCATTCCTCAAAACTCAATTCAGTGCTAAAGCTTCTTTTATAACCCAGAGCTATTAGACACACGCGGCTAACATCTGCGCTAATGCTCCTGTCCCGTGTGGAACGGCATGTTTAAGCTTTCAGTGAGAGGACTTCAACAGATCCACTTACTCAGCACAGCACCCCGGCCGATGCAGGCGGGTTAATGTGGGTCAGAACCAAGGGCGAGATCTATATTAACCTGCGGCCTTGTGCCCAGACAGAATATAATGAAGGGAGAGAAAAAGAGAAAGAGAAAGGACAGGCATACTTTGGAAACAAGAGGACAGAGTCGTATTCACAAAGAATTCAGTAGTTTTTTTACCAGAATTATTAATTGTGGTCATGCTTATGATAAAAATATACATTTATATATATGCACTGTGTATGTATATACTGTTACATGTACAAACTATATATATATATATAAATAATATTGTTTCTGCTCTGAACATCAACGATAAACAATTAAGATCAAAAACTGGTCAAAAACATTAGCCAAAATCTAAATGAAGTCTTCTGGCATCCCAAGACTGAGGCCAGTTTGTGGTTGCAAATGCCAAAAACAACTTTTAAAATATATATTGTACTTTCATTGCACAGACAAAATCACAGTTTCAAAAGAGGGTTTAAAGTTTATCAACGCTAACCCAGAGTCGACGCTCTAGTCAATCCACTGTATTATCAACTGTAAGCAGTCTGTATCTGTCAGTAACCATTAAACGTGTCGTCTTGTGTTCCTGAGTGACAGAACAATTATATCGCCTCTCAAATCCCTGCTTACTCATTACATCGCCCTTCAATCGCGAAACCCGACAGCTGCTCGCCCTGAATCTCCACCGCCCAGAACATTCCACAGATGTTGTGATTGTCCCTGACGCCGACCCGGCCCGCAGAGATGAGTGTTTTCAGACTGATCGCTTTTATTGGCAGAGGCCCATGAGGAGAAACTCATCATGTTTCTGTGTTTTCAGAGGTGACTGGGGTCCAAACTACGGTCTCACACGCTGGGATAAAAGTCATCTGTTTTCCGACATCCGATCTAAAACAGAACTCATTTTTCCAGACATTTGCAGAAACATAAATCTCAGAACGGAATCAATTATCTGATCCTGATACGGATTTAAGACCTCCAGCGCAATCGTTCAGCCCTGGCGTCATAATCCATAAAGATATAATAAAACACAACGTCCCGTTCTGACCCACACAAATCTGTGCAGAATTAATACCTTCATACGTCTCCAACTCTTCTCCAGTCCTGCCTCTACATCACACAAACAGTTCAACACCGCTTGGAGAATTAAACTTGGAAAACTAAATGAAACTCAATTATCTCTTCAAATGTAAATGCGATGGAAAGATGTCAGCTTCAACCGTTCAGAATCGTAAAACATTTATCTTTATAAAAGTCAGAGTTTTTCAACAGCTCATGTGAATCAACACGTTACAATCAAATGCATCGATATTTAACAGTGACTTAGAAGGTTTTACTGAAAAAGGACATCCAAACATTAGCACAGAAAAACAGCCCTTTACATTTATGATTTTGGCAGACACTTTTATCCTATGAGACTTTCAAAACATTCAAGTTATACATTTTATCATTATTTTTCTGACCCCCTGTTGAGCTTCACATGAGAAAAAGTCTCATTTTAAAAATATAGTTGCAGAAACTCTAAAACTTCTAAAACGACACGAGGCCGAGAGCTTTGCTCAAGGGCTTAGTGGTTAAAACTTATGAGTCTCATTGTGGGAATCAAACCAGGAACCATTTGATTACAAGTCGTAAGGTTTAACTACTAAGTCACGGCACCCTTTTAAGGTTGAGAGGCACAGGAAAAGGCAGACAACAAGTTCTGCAAAAATACTTTGGCTTAAGTGTGGTTCTGTAAAGAACCTTAAACATCTACAGAACTTTTCTGTTCTTTGTAGGGGTTCTGGAGGTTCTTTAAACTATACAAAAGGTAAAAACAATGGTTCTTTAGGGAACCAAACATGTTTCTTTTATAGCATCACTGTAAAGAACCATTTAGGAACCTTTTACAAGTGTATGTGTGTGTGCTTACACTGAAAAACATGAAGCTACAATGTATTAAATTAAAAAAAAACATGCCTTCTTTGCCTACTTAGGTATAAAGCAAAGGTTTTCCTTAACCTTTAGCTTTACATTGTTAGCCTTTAACTTTACTTTGTTAGCTTTATCCAAAGCCAGCCTTCAAACAAAAAGCACCGCACACAGGTATCGCATTTTAATGTTATGTGTTTGCTAACTGGACAACGGCCCATAAACCCGGTGCAGGCCACAGACTGAACCCAGCAAAAACACACCCCAGCGCAAGACAGAGTCAATTAGCGGCAGCATCCGTCAGCTATAAACCCATCCAGCCAATCAGAAACAACGTTTGTTGCCAATAAAACCCAGATAATTAATAGAGATTCTGAACCCGTACTGTACAGACAACCGGGGCAGATGACCAGAACTGGATCTCATACAGAGATGAAACAGAGAGACAAATGACATGAACGTAACCTTTGTAGGTCAATTAGTGCCATTATAGCCGTGAAAACTGGCAAGTGTAGCTACTCAGGGTGAGAGACTCAGTTCTGTCCCTCCCAGGGTATAAACAGCGTTTAGTCACTTCATTTTTGTGCCCCAGCAGACAGGCTAAGCTGCTAAACTCATGCTGTTTCTTTTGCTGCTACATTCAAGAGACACTAAACATCAGGTCATTAGACTCACATGACACTATAAACCAGATGGAGCAAACAAAACAAACCGCCGTGCTTTTGTGTTGCTCTCACTAATTTACTCGTATAGCACACATGCTCTCGCTAGCAAAGACTGATACGCAAGCAAGACTCACACTGTAAAATGCACATAATGTATGGGTTTGTTTATATCACACAAAAGGAGCTTGAAACCTGTTCATAAGGGCATGTGGTCCAAATGTCTTTTGGATCCAAAATACTTAGAAGGATGCAGTTAAGTTTCTATGAATGGATGCATAAAATGTGTGTGTGTGCATATACAGTGTGTGTATGTGTGTGCATATGCTGTGTGTGTGTGTGTGTGTGTGTGCATCTATGTTTAAGATGCGCAACACAGATAATACAGAAAACTGGATTTTGCATGCAGGGCATGTGTGCAGGTAACACTAATCAAATGAAAAAAATTATAAGGGGAGGAAGAGAGAGAGAGAGAGAGAGAGAGAGAGAGAGGGGCTATATTGCACATGTAACAGTATATATACACAGTGCATATATAAATGTATTTATACACACTATATATTCATATACATTCATATATTTCTGTGTGTGTGTATACATTTATGTATGTGTGAAGTCATGTCAACAAATCTACATCTCACGCTTTCCTCTCTGGCCGACATCGCATACGCGTTGAGACAAGGTGGAGCTTGTTTAATTATTTACCAGCCTGAATCAACAAATCAGGCGTCAGCCAATCACAGGGCAAGGCTAGAGTATCGCCAATGAGAAGAGACATGTGCATCATCAATACTGCATCAATGCGCTCCCATTAGAGACGCAGACACAGCGAATTCTAGCTCTTCATCCAGTTTCTCTCCCAACACAGGTGTCAAGTCATGCAAGAGCTTGGTGGCGGTGAAGGGGCGGAGCCTAACTGTGTTCAGTTACATGTCTGAGACTTCTTAAGGGCTCAGAAAAGGACTGGAGAGAGGGAGAAGGCTTATTAATGACTACAAACTTCAATCGCTTATACAGCACAAGAATATATTCTGCAAAAAGATCACATTGCATGTGCTTTCAACAAACAGACAAACAGCTCACTGGAGAGCAGTGGAGTATTTGTAAACATTGTGGATCTTAGTTACGATGCATTAAATGTTTATTCATTTAGCAGACAGTTTTATCCGAAGTGACTTACAAATAAGAAACGCTACGGCAAAAGCAACTCATGCAAGGATGAGATAATAAGTTCCAAAATTGGCTTTCAAAAGGCACAAAATGTGGGAGTCCTGTTGGTTTCTGTGTCTACTTTGTGACTGTATGATGATGTGACTTGATTTTTTACTGTACATCTAATCAGAGAAAAAACAAACAAACAAACAGTTTATCTTTTCCTCCTTCTGAGTTCCCTGCAGCCAGAACTAAAGACAGAGAATAATTCAGCATTTATGTGAGAGAAACGGAGAGCCAGAGAAAATGATTTAGACATCCATTCACTTAATATTACATTAAATGTGCAGTTCTGTGGAAGATAAAATGGTTTAGGAGAGATTCATTCACCTTAAATTACATTTAAATTTGCAGCGCTTCAAAACACGGATGTTTTTTTAGAAATGGCTAAGGAGCCGTAAAAATGCCCAGAATGTATCGATGGCAAGCAAACAACTACATTTTTATGACACTGCATTTAGTTTTGCTGTAAAACACGCAGAAGCCAAAAATTGGTCAGAAATTGTGTGATCTTCAACTTAAGCACAAATGTCAAATTCATAAAAGTCAAAACCGTTTCACAACCTTGTGCCACAAAGACTGAATTATTCTCCATTTATTGATTTTTCTCTTCAGTAAGATTTATAATTTTATCATTTGAATCCAAAATAACACAGAAATGTCCAAGCAGCCCAACAGAGTTTCACTGAAGCCTTTAAAACAGCAAAGCCCAACATTACGACCACCTCAGTCCCAACGACAGACCTGAGATCAGTTTATCACAAAGATGAGGGAGGTGTTGAAGTTACAGAAACGTGGTCCAGTGATCCACAGTCAGCCATAAATCAACAGGTACCAAAGGCTGTGCATTAGTCCTCCATGCCTCAAACCGATGCGGCCTGTCAGAAACAGGCAGGTTATGTTCTCCTCTTTATGAGAGACTTAAATCAAGATGACCACCACAATGGACCGCCACTCACCTGTTCTGAGCCTATAAAACACACAACAGACTCATGGGTCAGAGAATATTGCTTTCGAACTGAACGACTTCTGTTCCACTTAATAAGATTTGCCTCTGTCCTGCAAATTAGACTTACATTAAGTCTAATTTAATCTAAACACACAAGCATTTGTACAGTGCTTTCTAAATAATTTGACCACAAAAACACTGGAGGTCTGCAGTTTTGTGGAAAGCTTCTGTGAAACACATTACAGCGGGAAAAACGCAAACCTGAATATATTCTGTGGATGTTTAAAACACTTTTGTTAAGCCAGCCATAGCCCAGCCACGGTACAAAAGGTGCAAAGTGCATTTGACATCTGACTCGATAAAGTAATACATACCAATGGGATTTAAGCACTGAGGCCGTCAGGAGCGACTGACAGATTTTGAAACGTTTATGACAGACGTCGCTGCCTCACAGCGAATGGCCGCCGCCTGCTGCTTTTGCATCTCATTTGCATTTGACTCTTTTTGTCTGCCTTCGGTCCCGTCGCTCAGATCTACTGCAGAATGAACTGAAAACATCTCCGCTCACGCTGTACCAGGAGACGTGTGTGTTTACAGACTGACCTAAGAATGAATCATCTCTCCAGACTTTCACTGAGCTCGCGGTCCCCACAAGGTCAAAATTTACTGGTGCTGCTATAACGCAGCGAACACCACAATCACAGCACACACCGAAACACCACAACACCTGACATGAAAACACCAAATGCTCTTTTTAGGTTTCACCCACAACATCGCACAGACGTCACCACAGCTGACAAACGCAGTTATATAAAAAATGCATCGCATTCTCATTTACACAGTAAAAATGTCAACACAGCCCTGAGGGAATTTGACCCGAATCCAACAGACAGAAACTGCTAGAAAGATGAGAGATGCTTTGTTTACTCTCAGCGTTCAGAGAGCAAATACAGTACAAAACCTACAGAAGTACAACAACAACAGCATCAAGACAAACAGAAGGTCATGGTGGAGGCTGGCCAGTCACTCACGCAAATCAAATCTGATTGGCTGGGAGGAGCTGCAGTTTAAGAGCAGCAGGCGGCAGGAATTTATACCCTGTGCTTATTTTTCCCCTGGAGGTAAAACAACAACGATACCAAACTGTTAATTGTTCATGTTAATTGTCTCTTGGCATGCAGCTCTATTGAGAAACAAACACACAAACTTAGTGCTTTCCCACGAAAACTTAAAACAACAGCTCATGAATTGAGCTTGTTTTTTTTATCTACCCTGTCAGAAACTTCAGGATTCATCCTGTTATCTAAAATAATATAGGAATAACACATGAATTTTCCAAGATACACCAGCTACTTCTACTTTACCTTGTACATGAGACCCAAATCGCAAACGCTGTGTTTTTGGTTTAGTTAAAATAATGTATGTGAAGGTGGCTGTTTGTGTTACTGTGACAAACGCTGCTGGTCAAATCTTTGGTGTCTTTTGCACAGCAAACTAAAGGCACGTGCACGACGAACACTGCGTGTCAGAACCATGGACAGCACCGGTTCTGTTGCACTAATTTCCAGCATTTGTCCAGCAACTCAAACGATCCACACTGAATACCAAACTAAGCAAGACATACAGAGAAACTTTTTACACTGTAAATACAATTTGACTACAAATAGTTCAAGTTCTGCAGATGAGAAATCATGTAACTGCAGCTCGTCTGCACAGACTGGTCAATAAAATCAGCTTGTGTACTGCATCTTATCTCAATAAAAACTAACATTTATCATTCTAGTAGGATGAAGATGAAGAGACAGATTCCTGGACATAAATCCTGGATTAGGAGCGCAAACCATCCACACTGTTCCTCTGTGGTCAAACGACCGAATCTGTCGACCTGCCAGACATGTTTCACATTGTGTCTTACAGAATAAAGACAAAACTGGTTAATGCACAAACAGAAAGACCAAAAGCAGCAGGGAAAGTTAGTTTTTGGAATTAGTATCCATTACTGTTTTGCTTTACGCTTTAAACATCTTACCTTCACAGCCTCTGCATGCGTGACCCGATCAAACACTTTGTCGTTCACCTTCATAATCTGATCTCCTATCCTCAATCCCTCTTTCTCTGCCAGTGAACCCGGTTCCACCAGTGACACATAGATCCCGACTCCGTGCTCGGAACCTCCGCGAATGCTGAAACCCAGACCCTCGTTGCTCTTGTGGCGTCTGAGGGTCACCAGTCGGATCTCTCCCGGGGGCTCCGGTAGGAAATTTCTGCCCAGTAATGGAATAAGAGTCGCGGTGCCGTCGCTGCTGGTGCTGATATTGTCCGGGGAGCCGCGCAAAGCGACCTGAGTGGCCGAGAAATGAGCCCCGTGTTTTGGACTTGGTCGAGCGGCACCCTGGGCACCTTCAGTGCCACCGTTCCGCGTAAGGGTGTCGGATTTTAAGTAGAGCCCCTCTGAGGTGTACTGGTCGAACAGAAGCTGGTCCGAGCGCGGGATGACCAGGCGCAGCATGGGAAGCAGCTGGCGCTTGCTCGGGACGTTGAGTATGACTTTGAGGGTTTGAACCAGGTCGTACACATTGCGCTTGGAGTGGTACACGTTGAGGCAGTGGATGAACTGCTCTCTCTCGAAGTCGCTGAGCAGCAGATTGAGCGCGTTGTGAAGCTTCTTCACGTTGGCGGACAGGGAGCGCGCGCTGGACGCCACGGAGTTATCCGAGGAGGAGTTCAGCGACAGGCGCTCCAGGTCTGTGCTCATCCTCGCTCCCTTTTCCTGGATCACAGAGCCACGTTGAAGTGGGGAGGCGCGATCAGCATCGCGGTGCCCGGGCTACAGGAGACTGAGAAGCGGTGCGTGAACCGTCGTTGCCATGATGCGCAACGGGTGGCACGGATCACAGCAGCCCTAAACAAACAAGCAAGCAAACATATCTGACTGTTAGCTCAGGATACAACAAGCAAAAGTTTGATATTTTAATAAACACCCTCCACGCGCGCTGAATCTGGCGATGGCGGACACAAAAGCGCACCTTTTGCGCACGGATGGTGGCAGGATGATCCGGCGCGTCTCGTTTTCGTGAGAAAGGTTCAAGTGTTACGCGATGCTTCTCCAATATCGTCGCCAGCAGAGAATCTCCTATGGAGCTGCGAGTCTCTACCTACAAACCAAAGGCTTGAATGGGATCATTATCAAACTTCAAGCGTTACAAATGTGAGATATTTTGCTTCAAATCACTCCTCGCGTATTTTGAGGTTATGGCACACAAACTACAACGCAAAGTTGATTTCCCTTTGGCATCTGAAATGCGCAAATAAAGTTGCAATGCGCTCCAGTCCTTTGAGGCGATGTATCCAAAGACGGAAAATCCAACAGGTTGTGCAGTTATTCATTGCATTGCATTGCAAATAAATAAATACGACGACACGGAGCTCGACAGCCGTCGTCCAGCCTTCAGCTGTCGGGAGGCACCGACTGCACGAGCTCCAAAGCGCCCAACACAGGAAATGACGCAGCTTGTGCCAAGCGCACAAGTTGCTTAGTAACCAACAACATGGGAAGCGCATCCCCAGCAACTTTAACCCCATGAATTTAACTAACTTGCAATGCGTGTTAAATCTTAAGAAATAAACAAGCTTTCCCTTATTATGTTTAAGAAACATGGTATCTATAGTTGGTAACCACAAACTAACCAAGCTACTAACCTGCTACATGAATGAATCATTTTGCAGTGACCATTCTGTGGCATTTGAAGTAAAACTAGTTTTACAAAAACAATCAATGCCAAAAAACATCTAGTTACACTTTTAAACTATACACTAAAATATACACAACATAATGTTGAAAGTATTCCACATGTAGTTTGGTTTTCCTATATGAATTTTAACTTTATTTGATCCATTAATAAAATTATTTGAATAAATGAAACCATTTATTTAATCCATTAGAAAAAGGTGTAAGATTTAATCACACTTTTACTTTAAATAAAAATAACTTGCTAGTAAAACAGGCTAATTTTCTAATGGCCGTGCTGCTCTTGTGTCTCCCTGGAGGTTTTTACTGCATGATTCAATCATGTTTAACCCTTAACATTATAAACCTTTACAGCTCTGACCACATTAGCACAGTTCACAGCACAGCGGTACATGATAGAATGACTTTAAATCAAACCCACTTACAGCTTTTCCCAACTGATGCCATTAGAGGCAGAACTCTGAAATCCAGCCACAGATCTGAATCAGCGTTTATGCATCCAAACCAGCGGGTCTCTTTCTGGCACCGGTTCAGCGCTGAAGCATGTCAAGAGTTCTGCTCCCCTTGTTGATCTGAATCTGAAATCTGATTGAGCTCTGGATGGACACACACACACACACACACACACA
>JBAJNP010010709.1:0-16006 GCA_036877545.1 Yasuhikotakia modesta
GTGAATTAGGTGTATGCAATGTGAATTAGGTGTATGCAATGTGAATTAGGTGTATGCAATGTGAATTAGATGTATGCAATGTGAATTAGATGTGAATTAGATGTATGTAATGTGAATTAGATGTACATAATGTGAATTTGATGGCAACGCAGGTCATGCATGGTTATCATTCATCTGTGTTTACCAGCAAGCGGCGTACCACCCAGAAGTGGCGGAGGATGTGAGGAATAAAGCTCTTCTGTACGGGATAGAGTGCACCACGGAATACATCGACCTGCTGGAACACGTTCTGCTGGTGAGTGTTTGCGCTGGGAGCGCGATTTCAGCACGTGTCATTTCTGCTGGCGGTGGTAACTGATCGTTTGATCGTGGTAACTGAACTCCACACAGGTCCTGCAGAAACCAACAGCTGAACAGAAACAGCAATTAGCCACGCTGTCCAAAAAAGTGGCCGGTTCGGTCACAGAACTCATTCAGACTGCTGAAGCTATGAAAGGTGAGTCCACACACACACACACACACACACACACACACACTGATACAGTTAATGGCGTTATTAATGTCTCACTGTAATAAGAATCTTATCAGTTTATTAAAAACAGTAATCTACCTATGAGATCCTCATTAATCCGATGTGCTTCCTGTCACTACAACTTGTTTTTATGTGTTCAGCTGAGTAATTTACTGTACAAATCACCCCATTCTTTGCCAGATAAACAAAACTAAGACCAATAAGCATTTTTTGTTGTTCACATACAGTAAAATGTTAATAATTTTCCTAGAACAAACCTATACCAAATTTGGAATCTGTTTTATTATGTGAAACACTGTTCATGTTTCCTGTAATAATTACAGAGGGAGCTTAACAGATGCTTTTTTTTGTGCACTTAACAAATGCTTTTATCCATTGCTACATTAACTACATTGTTCATTTAACATTTTGGTTACAGGAACCAAAACATTTTGATCTATTTAAATCAACTGAGAGTACTAAATTTTTACTGGTAGCGGAAAGCATTGTGGAATTAGTTCACGTTTTTTAATAGTTTAAAAATGACAACAAATAAATGCATAAGGGGGCAGGTGATGTTGAAAATTTGCCTCAGATCTTAGGCTCAGATTCTGTGTGGGCCTTGTAATAGCATATCCTTTCAAGAGCTAGTAGTCCAAATGGTCGGTTGAGCTGTTTCTGCAGTCATTGGTCCTCTCTTCTAAAACACTGTTATGTTTTTTCTTCTCTGCCACAGATGGAGGTGAGTATGAAATATTGTTACTGGTCTCCAATATCAGGCCACACACGCTGAACACTCAGCGCTTGACCAGCGCAGCCGCACACTGAGGGATTTATAGTGTGAGGGAAGATGGATTTGAATTCCCTTAGGTTGAAAATAATCCTCAAACAGATTCTCTCCATCTGTTTAAAGCTGTTGAAGGAGAAAACAGACATCTTTTAGTGCTTTTAAAAAGAATTCTTTACGATTATTAGCGCAGAGATGTGTGTTTATCACAGAACTTAATGAATTATTGTGAACGTAAGACATTAAACTAAATAGCAGGATTAGAATCTGTCAGATATGTCAAAGAAAGGAGATGCCATCTGTATTTATAAGGACTTTATGAATATCTGAGATTTATTATTATACTCTTAAAAGAAAATATATAGTTATGCCCAACAAATAAACAACTTTTACATATTTACAAGGGTGTCTTGATTGTGGTAAAACCCTGCTATTGGTCAAATCATTGTCTTGCATGCTTTCTTTTTTGTTTTTCATTTCAGCACGTTTTCATACCATGTTATCGCATTTCAGTGCATCTATATTATGCATTTGGTGAGTGAATGTTGGTCATTGACTTTGTCCACCATCTTAGGTTCTGAGTGGGTGGACCCTGAAGACCCCACAGTGATCGCGGAGACGGAGCTCCTGGGTGCCGCTGCATCTATCGAGGCTGCGGCCAAGAAACTAGAGCAGCTGAAGCCCAGAGCCAAACCGAAGGTATCCATCCATCTTTCCTCACTTTCTACAATAACATACTTACATATTGAGACACCCCCGCAAACAGCCATAATGAGCTCACCAACAGAACTCTGTCGCATCAATTCCACTGGGACGTTCCATTCTTGTTTTTGGTTTGGGGAGGTTTTCTCCAGGAAATGGAGGGATGGGATATTTTTGCTCTTCTGATGGCTTTGGGCAGTTGGTTATAACAAATCCAAATATAACATCTTTCCTTTAAACAATTCGATATTGTGAGGTCTAGAGCGGGGTGACACGCACATCTGTAGAGTTTTTCGTTTTTATTATGGTTTGTTTTATTGTGGGTTTGCTGTCTTGCGTCTCAATTATTCAATATTTTGAAGCTTCGTTTTACAGTGTGTTGAACTCTCAAGTCGGTCCGTCTGACTCTCATCTCTGAAAAGGTGGTCAGCACTTTCCAGAAACCGTTTTCCCTGGAGCTGTTTTATTGTTCCATCCATCTGTATTATAGCTCAACTGTCAGTGATGCTTTTCACCGGAAAAACATCCATCCACATTTTGCCTCCCAAAGCAAAACCTGTTTCCCCCCCTTGGGTGTATCAATGACTTCTCTATCGCAGAATCCCAAGGCAAACTCAAACATACTGCCAAGAAACATCGTTTTTAGCCACGGGCCAACACTGTACAGAAAAATAACATCTCTAATACCAGTATTATTCTTTCAGGGAAAGAATATTCATAAAGCGCTTGATATTGCATTGCTCAGTATAAAGTTGTTACTGACTGCCTTTTAAATTATTGCTCGGGGTGCAGAAATTGTTAGAGTAGCTTGTTCTTAGTTGCTTCCTCTTGGTAATGTTCAGGCAATAACTGTTTATGGGACACTACCAACATCACCAATTTCTCACCACCAGAATGCCAGTCATTTAACTGTATGCCTATATGCTTATAAATGCACCCTCTGCTGTTATCTGTACCAAATGTCCAGGCATATATCCCTCATATTAAGATACACCCTACATTACACTCACTAATTGACAAAAGTCATTACCGGTTATAAGGTAATGAACGTAAGATTCATTATAAACCAATTAAAGGACTGAAGTAAATATGCTTTTACCCACCTTATAACATGTTTCAGGTTTTAGATTCAGGTTAAAAGTCAGTGCCTGGCAGTATACTGAGTCATTGGTGCTCATTCCCGCCCCTGTAACGTCTTTGGCTTTTCTTCTTAATACATCTCCATTTCTCTCTTCCTCTTTAGCGCTCCCACCTCTATCCATCCTTGTCTGATCCCCTGCTATCTCAGCATGCCCTGCTTCCCACACTTACTTGTCCTTTCATTCTCCCCTCCCCTCTCTTCCCCATGTTCTGGAGGTGAGGTAAACCTGGAAGCCTTTCTGCAGGACTCTGTTTGATATGTTTGATATATTAGGTTGTTATTCTGTCCAACTATATATCAAACATATTCCTACAGTGTCCTGTTCTGTCTCCAGACTTGTGTGTTGAATTTCATAAACGTGTGTTCTCATTTGTTGCCCTCAGACAGATCTGTTTGCAAAGGTTGCCTGCAGGGGTGTGTCTTAAGTCCTCTAGAATTATAGTGTTTGTTTCTTTGAACATGTTTATTCTGAATAATGCAACACTGAAATGTTGTTGTACCACCTCCAAGCCACTAGGTGTCACCCTCAGATCACTGTCAAAGTTAGATGTCACTTCTCCCCTTTCACCTTGACTATGTTAAGAAATGCATACCACTATAATACTTGCACTGTTTCTGCAACATATATTATGTAAACAGTGCACAGTGTGTGAGTTAAATGTATGCATATAATTCCCTGTTGACCCAGTTTGCAACTGCATGGAAAACTGATTCCCACAACGCAATGTGCCTGACTTACAGTCTTACTACATAAATGGTACTTATTCATTTATGGTATGTTATTGCTAACAAATTCATATTACTTGTTAGTGTTACCTTTATCTATCGGGATTAATATGGGAGTTTACCAACAGGTTAACCAATGGGTACAAAGCTTTCTTGTGAAGAGATTGTGACATGAAATGACAATTAATAGATTTTCTTTAAAGCACAACTCAGTCTTTACCTCAGCTTTTGCATAGTTTGACATACATAAAACAACTGTTTGTGAACCATGGTCAAGTTGAATAATGGGAACACAACAGAATAACATTAAAAAGACACAAAGGCTGGTTATCTTTGTCAATTAAAATGACACTTTGGCATGACAAGAAGCTTTGAACTGCTTAGTCTTATAAGATTAATAATTATAATAAAAAGAATATCATAATATTTGTGATTACATGACTAGCCATTCCAATCAGCAGTTAGCTAGTAGTATTAGCCAAGCATTTGTTACAATTTTACAGAAAGCTTCTGCTATTCCTTGATAAGTCACAATTGTGTTCTATCCTCTGTTTTCCTGTTTTCCCGCAGCAAGCCGATGAGTCTCTGGATTTCGAGGAACAGATCTTGGAAGCGGCCAAGTCTATTGCCGCAGCAACCAGCGCACTGGTCAAATCCGCCTCGGCTGCTCAGAGGGAGCTGGTGGCACAGGGCAAGGTGCTAAAATCACCTAATTGTTTTGTAGTTAAACACGAGTTATTTTTTAAGGGTTAATCCTGATGATGTTTCACACAGGTGGGCTCGATCCCGGCTAACGCAGTCGATGACGGCCAGTGGTCTCAGGGCTTAATATCAGCGGTGAGTTTTATTCATCTTCACAAACGTTACACGTCTATCAGTGGTAACAGTAGTAACAGCGCCGTGACACAGAAGTAACAGCAGTATGTCTCTCCCTGTCAGGCCCGGATGGTTGCAGCAGCCACCAGTAACCTGTGCGAGGCAGCGAACGCTTCGGTTCAAGGCCACGCCAGTGAGGAGAAGCTCATCTCTTCAGCCAAGCAGGTGGCGGCTTCCACCGCCCAGCTGCTGGTGGCCTGCAAGGTCAAAGCTGATCAGGATTCGGAGGCCATGAGGAGACTACAGGTTAATATCACTGAGGAATTTGGGGCTGGTTGGAATTAAGGGAAGCTGACGGGTAGATCTGTTAATCGGTAAATCTTATTGGTTTGATTGACTGCTGTTGACGTACAGGAATGTCGTTTAGCTAAGCCAGGTCTTGTAAGTTCTAGTTAAGGGTGGATGTAGTGGCCCCCATAGAGTGTTTGGCACTTACCATAAGACACACTTGTGTGAACGCCTTGGAATTATACACTTGTAATAGTACTTGTTATTTTATGTTAAAGAAATGACGCAAACACACTTTACAAATGTAAAACATTATAAAAGTTAATGTCAAGTACATGTGGGTGCTGCTAGGACACTAAAACTCACTTGGGGTTGTTTAAACAAATTGTTTAAAAGAAATGTTTGAAATGTGTTTGTTTAAAGTGTAACTTCGTCAAAATGTGCTCAAAGGTTTTGATTGGTTGATATTATAAGATGCATGACTTTCATGGATATTTAACAAAATTCATTTTTTAATTTCTTTAAATTTTTTAATTTAAACACATTTTAAATGCATTTTTACTAAAAATGTAGTAAAACAAATGTATACCTTTGAAGTTTGTTATGGCTTAATGTTTGTGTTTGCTTGTTTGTTTGTTTGTTTGTTAGGCTGCTGGTAACGCAGTCAAACGAGCGTCTGATAACCTGGTGAAAGCAGCGCAGAAAGCGGCTTTTGATAAAGCCGAAGACGACAGCGTCGTGGTTAAAACGAAATTTGTAGGAGGAATCGCTCAGGTGAGATTTTTCCCAACCCATTTTCCATCAGATCTCAGACTTGTCACAGAAACACAACTCTGTTTGTCCTTAAAGTATTTTGAAGACGTCTATAAATGAAAGTAGCTGAAAGTGATTTGACATTTGGAGCCTCGTTTTGGATTCACAAAGGCATCACAGCAATTTGAAGCCTGTGGTTTTGTACCAAGATTCCACAGCTGGTATCTTACACTGGGCCACTGTTTCCGCATGCAGTTCATTTTGCCGTTTCATCCCAGGCCAGATGCACATTAATTAAAGACTGTGGGTCTGCCTGTTCAAAGCTTCCTTCCTCCCGGAATTCCAGAATGTCTCGTCTCAGTTTGAGATGGAACTGAAGTATTCCATGCATGTGAGACACGTTCGCTTACGGACCGGAATCACGGCCAACTCGACAAAAAGTGGCATTTCTCACAGGATTAGCCATGTTCAAAACCAGATTTCATCCACTCAGATTTTTTATTCACAAAACATTTCGATTTGGAAAATAACTGGATGGCTGTTGCAGATCCACACTGGAAAAAGAAACAGTTTACCCAGAGCGGTTAAGCTAAAATTACAGGATTCGCTAAAGAAGACAAAGCTCCACAAAACTCTTTGGTGTTTTAAGTTATACTATGCAAATGTGCCTTCATGTGAATTATGTAAACAATCTAGCTATTTTGACATTAGGAAACTGTTTTAAAATTACACAAAGGGCTAAGATCATTTTGTTGTATTGATGTTTTTCTATTTATTCACATTGTATTCATTTATGAGTGGAGGTACCATGTACATTCTTTCTTTTCGTCAACTGTCACATTAATTTAGGAACCGGGTGTACGCATACAAAAAATGTTGCTTTTATTCACAGTTATTGCAAACCAATTGAGCAGAATGAATTGTAGCAAAACCATTCTACTGTAATTATCATATTAAGCTGAATGCAACAGTTGAAAAAAGAATGGTTTTGCGAACACTTAACACAAATAATCAGATAATGGATTGAATGAATGAGGCCCAATGAGTGACTCATTGTTTTGCCATTTTACCAGATCATTGCAGCGCAGGAAGAGATGCTGAGAAAAGAGCGGGAGTTAGAGGAAGCACGGAAAAAACTCGCCCACATACGACAGCAGCAATACAAGTTCCTGCCAAGCGAACTGCGGGAGGACCAGAGCTGAACACAACTCCTCTGATTGGACGTGATAACTGCCTCGGTTCACGATCGTTAACAATGATTGGCTGCTCCACACAAAGAGGGGCAGGCACGTCGTACGTGATTGGTTGCTTTGGTATCAGGTGACTCAAGTTGGCTCACCGTTTGCGGCAGCATGGGACTACCACCACTGATTGGCTGTTTGGCTCACAAATAGATTTTCTCTTACATAGGGCTAATCTGTTACTTTGTGTTTTTTTTGTTTGTCGTGTTTTAAGGTTTAAAGCACTTGTTGGAAGTTGTTGTGTGTGTGTTTGTGTGTGTGAGTGTGTGTGTGTGTGTGTGTGGCCCCTGTAAACGTTTTATGTGTCTGTCACAAGTGTGGCATACGTTCTATATAACTGATCCTGTACATTCAGTCATCAGTTTATTTTATGAACACATAAAACCAAGTTGCAACCAATGTGAAACCTATTAATCCTAAAATCTGAAGCAGACAAACTGAAACCCTACACATTTTTGCATATGAAGTTTGACATCAGATCATAAGCTTTTATTATTTACTTATATATTAATAGGAATAACTGTCCGAGTTCTGACACATGGTGATAAGCGTATTAACTAATGCACTGCTTAATATATACATATCTCACTCTGCAATTGCATTATGTTCGTAAGGTTATAAATTAAGTAGTTATTGTAGGAAAAGAATGTTCTGGGTGTGTGTCGTCTCGTTATTTATTGATAGATGAAGTTTAATCGTGTAGTTAAAGCTTTTCACCAGTAAATCTTTGCGTTTGTAGCTCTGTAAGTTGGTGGCTTATTTGAATTCATCTAAATCAGGAAACATCGCGTTTGTCATGTGACCGTTCGATTCGGCGTTCTTAGCGGTTTTGCTGCACACCTGCAAAACAAACGGTAGCGCCGTTTCGTTGTTTGTACATCGTTTTCTGCTTGTTAAACAAGGGATCACCTTTAGATAGCAGGAAGGATATTCCATGTCTTTTCACTACGTTTCCCATAATCCCTCTGTGGTTCTAAACATAATCAGGTGGGCTGGAATGGTATCGCTCGAACACAATAGCCATGTTTGGAATAGCATACTACCATACTATTTCTGCAGTATGTACTGTATACACTACCTGGTATGCACCTTTATCAGTATGCATGTTATTACCGGATGGCCTACTATATATGCCATAACATACAGTATGCAAACAGCTTAGAATGCGTTATCCCAGAATGCAATGCGCTCGACTATATTTTCATTGTGACAAATGACCAGGAAGATATACTGGGCAGTATGCAGTTAACACGCTGGTAACATGCTGGTATTCCATTCTGAACATAGCCGACATTACACTGGCTAATATCTCTCAGTATACATTTTTGGGACACATTCGTTCAATTTAGTTCTATACTATCGTAAAATACCACAGTAGCATTACATTATTTTTTGTGTAGTTATTTGGTTCCTCTTCATAATAGATCCACGGAAGATCAACTTCCTGTCAGAGATTGTACTTGCATGGCTGTTTGAAACGCGCTACAGGAAACTCATCGATAGCTTCGTAGGAGTCGGTGGCGTCAAGTGTACAAACACACCTTTATTCTGAATATTGTGTATTTTGTGTATGTTTTGGTGAGTTAATCGCAGTGGAGTCTTTTTTAAGAGGGTGTAACTGCCTTTTGTTTTCTGTTCGTGTTACGTAGATTAACATTCGGCACTTCCGAGAGACGAGCTGTGTTGACTGTTGTGTTAACGCCTGATTACTCTTCAAATCTGGACTGCGTTGTGTCATAGTGCCTTATTCTGACTTCGGTAGCTCGGTGTGTAAGTTGCTGTTTTATGCTGCTGTGGACCAGATTTCGCTCCACGGATCTGAAACTTAACAATGTAAGAGGAACCACAAACTGATCTCTGATCAGCCGGAGAGCCTCCCGTACCGATACTTAGCGGGTATAAGGCATTGTCTTTTTTCAGATGAGTGAAGCAAATGTTCTTTGTTCTATAACTACTAGCTTTGTATGTGTAAAGTAGCGTTTTGTCGAGTCTGTGGCCCAAGTGGCGGCTTAATCCGACGCCCATCGGGCAGATTTCTGGCGGTTTTCCAATCTTGTTCTGCAATATTGTACCTACTGAGGCCTAAAGATCGCCTTGGCAGGCTGTTATACTGCCATATGTAATGAATTCTTTAAATGTATAGCCTCACAACAAATTCACAAGCCACAGCAAAGAATGGAAGGAAAAGACTGTATTCAGTTTGTCCCTTAAAGCTGCAATCCGTAACTTTTTAGGTTAAAATAGAAAAAATTAACCCCAATTCATTCAATTGTAAGTTTATAATACTGATTTATAATGTAAGCTATCAGGTGAGATTTCCCCAGGAAATTTCAGTTTGGCTTCATATGACTAAAATATGTAACGTATTATCAGTGTAACCTGCAATTTTATGTTTCAAACAGAGATGGTGGTAGAGAGGCGAAAGTTACGGCTTGCACCTTTAAGAAAGAATATTACATCTCTTAAAACAAGTATAAGACTATCTTGTTTTTCACTATAATAAACCACTACGTATGAAGTTTTGTTTTATGTTTACTTTAAGTAATAGCTAAAATGAAGAAATCGCAATATGTGGTTGAAAATGTGGCGTCTTTCAGTGAAATCAAAGAAAACGGCAAGAACTATCGCCTTCTTTTAAAATAGAGTTAGGGCTTTCCTTAATCGACTGACATAGTAACTAATAATAATATTAATAATAATTATGAACATTAAAATGCTGTATGTATAATATTTATCTGGTCACGAAAGTATTTTTTGTATTTCCCTGAAAATAAAGAGTTTCAACAAACTGTGAATGTTTTTATGTTTAATAGAAAATGTAAATGACTAGATGTTTAATAATGCTAACATAACTTATGCATGTGGTTTTGAGTCTATATGAAGTATTGAACATATACTTAATCCCATGATAATCCCACATTAAGATTCCAGGCATGGAGAGACCTCAATATTACAGAGATTTGTGGTGGGACTGTTTCGACCCGGTCCAGTAAGTAAACACCAAGCAACCACCCAAGAACTTTAGACACCCTAGAAACCACATAGCAACATACTTTAAACCAATCAAAACATCCATCACAGCAGCACGTTTTACACAGAGAAGCACAGCTAGCATTATTTCCAGAATGTTTAACAGCCGTTCTTGGATTAAAACCTTTTGTATTTAGAAATACTTTATACTTTAAGACTTTTTAAACAATTTGGCTTTTTATTTGCTGTGAAAGTTTAAATATCTATTTCTGTCCATGTCTATATTTGATTATTTTCCCAAACTGAATAAATGTGCATTAGCAATTTTATAGTATTTTTGCATCATTTACAATAGCTGTGTATATAGGTGATGCATGACATGACACATTTTCTCCTGTAGGTGTCTCTGTTACTCCTTTAGGCTTTGTGGTCACATTCATCCTTGGAATTAAAGAGTGGACAGCCAAATTACAGTGTGTGTGACCAAAAAAGGACATGCGGCCGTTTCCCTTCAGCTCCAGACGGTGAACTTTACCAGAACAGTTTGTCCAACCAAAATGGCTGCCGGTGACGACGTTAAAACGAATGGATTTCAAAGGCATGTTCCATTTTGGAATTGGCATTTTAAGTGATACTCTGTCAATTATGCATGATGTTAAATCTGATGGTAACATTTGCATGTATAATTTAGTTGCATTCTTTTACTGTGCATTATGCAGTCGGTCCATGCGCTTTATTTCACGTATAAATGAAAGACAAAGTCCGTCCGGAGATTCCCAACTGACTACAGCTTGTCTAATCAACACCATATTAGGCTTCTGGAGTGTGTTGTGCTTGTATGAGTCTAGCCCACTGAAAGAAAAAACTCCAGCCACTACAAATGCACACCACACACAGTTTACATACCAGAGTACAACAAGACTGCTTATTTTGGCTGTTGGGTCTGATTCAATCAAACAGCAAAGCTAAGAGATTTTGCGTAGCAGCCTCTTGCCAAAAAGGCTCGAGTATCGTGTGGCCAATTTCTGCTCTTTGGTCGGAACATGGAACGTTTTTGTTCCACAATCGAGAACCAGATGGGGAACACTTTAAAGTCACACATTAAGGCCAAATGTTCAGTTAATAGTGTTACAATGAAGCCCAAACAAGGGGACTGATATCTTGGTTTAGTCATGTGTGGAGCCCGGCTGCACCTGGATGGGCGGGTTCTTTAAAGTCTGATCTGAGGCATGATGGGAAGACTGGCTAATGATTCGAACCTTGTGTGAACCCATGGCCGCTCACACGAAAGCAAAGCCCCTGTTTCCTCCACCATGAACTTACATTAGCTTCATAAAAACAGTGGCGTTCACGATTGTGTGCCGTTGTGTTTAATGTTGGTAGAGTTGTTTCTCCCTTTTTTTTAAACCATTTTTATAATGATGAAGATAGAGCTCACATTCATTCACAGAACGCATTTAAAAATCAGATACTTTATATTCAATGTAAGTAACTTGTAAGTCTCATTCTGAGGAAATTATGCCATTTGTAAATACTTTCAACTGTCATGTCTACATTGTATTATGCATATAATAATTAATGTCTACACATAAATAGTGTTTGGCCTTTACATACATGCATTCATACATACAGTCAGGTGGTTACAGTAACCTTGTTATGTGTTTTATACAGAGAATATTCTAATACCAAAATCCTTGACAGACTCTATGAATCTTTACATTGACTTGCTAGCATTAGCTGCGTATCAGAGTGCCAGTACAGGCAGCTGTCTCCTGTTTGCTGTCAGCTAGACACATTTTTGTGAAATTAGAGGCTATTTGAGAGACTTTGTTTAGATTGCTCGAGTCGCACACCACAGGAATGACTTTGCGAGTGGGCAGCGACCGCCGGGTTTCGCTCTTGCACGCCTCCTTGGGCTGCAAATGTTTGAAGTATTGTTATATTGTTCCTGTCAGAATGCTCTCCTCACACAATATTACACACGGGAATGTTTATTTTTTGACAGTTATGTCTTTTTTGACATCGGGAGCTTGAAGTGATTAGGAAGTCGTGTGTAGCATACATGATGGAATGCCGCTGTGTCGGCTTCTTGCGGAATTTTCCTAAATCTGTAAATTGGTTTTGTGTGCTGCGCTGTGATTTTGCTTCTAGTCTCTCACGATTTCAGGACTGAAATGTAGAAGTATTATGTTCCCTGTAGCTCAACTGGAACAGCGTTGGGTTCGATTCCCACGGAACACTCACTGAGAAACCTTGAATGTACTGTAAGTCACTTTGGAAAAAAAAGTGTCAATTTCTTTCCTGTTTAAATCTATTCTCAGAACTTGAAACCATTTTTGAGGTGTTTCAAGACGTTTTTGCAGCTGTGTCTAAATTTAAACTAGTTAACTCAACAATTTAAAGACATTTTTTGCTACAGGTATTCATAGTAACTCAGGTTTAGCTGTGTTATTTCATTAA
This sequence comes from Yasuhikotakia modesta, assembly GCA_036877545.1. Lineage (NCBI taxonomy): Eukaryota > Metazoa > Chordata > Actinopteri > Cypriniformes > Botiidae > Yasuhikotakia > Yasuhikotakia modesta. Next base: position 12,396 of record JBAJNP010010709.1, read on the forward strand.
CAGAGTTATTCAGCTGTCAGTTTAATCCAGAGTAACTTACAGTGCCTTCAAGCTGTAAACTGTGTTTCGGGTTTGTATCCCTGGGACTTGAAACTACAACCTTTGCATGGCTAATGCAATACCAATTAAACTACAGGAACACCACAGCAGCCTAAAGTGGAATTTAGTGGAACACAATGAACAGTAACAGAAACAGTTTTCTGTTGTTACAGCTGTTTGATTCATTTGAAGCAGCGTTCTCACCTCGGTTTAAAACCCAGCTCACGATTGTTTGCGTTGTTTCCATTCAGTAAATTTCTGTAGCGTTAACGCTGCAGTTAACACTTTCAGATGTGCCAATAAATCTGGTTTTGTCTAAAGATTGTGATACCACAGAGAGCGGCGCTAGTGAGGTCACAGAATAATGCGGCCAAGAAGCAGTAGCTCTTATTTGTGTAGACAAGAAGAAATCTGCTTGGAGTGGGACGTCTTTTGAGTGTAAACTCAGCGGACGCAGCGGGATGGATGGAGGGCTCGGAGGGCTACAGCTGCACGCATGACTATTTTAGGCGTTTGTCAATGGGGTTACCCAACTTCGCAACGTGTGGAGTCTCTGAGCAGCGAGTGGTGGCTGTTTATTGTCTGAGCTCCCCTTTGAGAACACTACTGCATACTATCTAGTGTTCGTACGTAGAGGTGCTTGTTTACATGTAGTCTTGCACTGTGATACTGTATGGACAAAATGCAGGTATTCCACACAATTAGGAATTTTGTCCAATAGACAAAGGAATTTCTTCACAAGTTTGGAATGAGGTTCGAATTTGTTGAACTTCCTTGATTCGGACCAGTAAATAGCTGCTTAGCAACCTCCCAGAACGTGTTAGCAACCGCAACGCAGCATACTAACAACTACTCCAAACATCCATAACACGCAAGCATCTAGCACCATGGCTGGAACATCTTGTTTGTGTTCATAGCGTTGTTTTCCCTGCTGTAAATGTGAACTTTGCAACGCCACACGGTTCGCTTTACTGCTTCCAGTGTCTTTCAGCAGAACCATCTCCCAGCGGGCCGGCTGGGTTCAGCAGGTCGGCCGTCTGAGCTAATGCGTAGAACAGAGGTTATTAATGTGATCCTCAGACGAAATGTCCCCCACAGGTGCACACACTGGGCTGCAAAAACAAACAGTACACATGTTCCTTGAGGTTCCTCGAGGGGCCGTGAGGAGAAAGTAGAACCAGACACGCCAAGTGTGTGAAAAGACGCTGGTATTTCTGTCTTTTACATGGAACCCAAAAGGACTGAATTGTTGCTTATTAAGCATCATTAAAAGACTTTAAACTAAACAAACACGTCTAGATTTGATTCATCTATTTTATTTGTCTGTGGAATTTGAATTATGCTTCAAAAAGTAAATTTTTACACTTTACATTACAACAGTAATGTAGTTGCTATGGAGTTACTAAGGTGTTCATAGTAGTTTTTGATTATTAGTGCTTTAAAATCTTTAGGATGTTTAGGATCATTAGATATGGTTCAAAATTCAACCACATGTGGTTTGGTCTCGCCTCTGTGCTTAGGTAACGACTTTAAAGTTTCAGACACCTTCCAAGTTCACAGTTACAGTATATTGCAGTATTTAGACCAATCGTCTTTGGGGTCTCCCAGGTCATTGTGTCCACGGTCTGGGCCTGGACTCCAGCAGCTGCTGTTTACGCTCTGGTACGAAACCTTCCACTGCTCAAGTGACAGTAGATTCAGCATTTTGTGTCAGCATGAGGCCACCGATATATCTGGCTGTGAGCTCACACTTTGAGACGTGGAGCTAATGTTGGACATCTCGGACTACCTGAGAAGGGAGGAGCGTCTTTAGCACGCTTCAGCTGACATGCATCTGAAGAACATCTTCAATCATCTGAACGTTCTTCTCTTGCCACCTCAAGGTCTCAATTACACAGCCTCTCCTTGGGTTGACACGTCAGACTGTCCCCGTAAAGACCAGCATTTTTGCCTGTCAACATCTGACCATCAAGGTCACCAGAATGTCGGGTCTCTAGAATATATGTTGTGTTTAAAAAACTGTTCCTCAGTCTGGGATGCTGGTGTGGTTGTTTACTACCTTTAACCACAAAGACTTTCCTGGTTTATTCACCTTAACGTGGAGGATCATACTTAGTAAAGTTGTGGACCTCTGTGACGTCTTAACTGTTTCTCCTGGACAACATTGAGATTCAACTGAGATCCGATGAAGACTTTTAGCTCCAGTCTTTAGCTTCTTAAATATTTCTCCAGAGAAACAGGCCTCAGTATGTGTATCTCACACGTCTTCTCTATGGTTTCAGATCCACAGAGTGTGTTAAGATTGCAAGCCATCAATTGAGATATCAATAAAAACCCATTTCAACAAAAACATTATATACATATTTTGCCCCCACATTAATGTTTAAGCTTCATGCTTTGCTATATATAAACAATTTTAGCATTAGATCCCTTTATTTAAAAAAAACTGAAGAGAGCACCTCCAACAAGCTGCTATTTAAGTAAAACACTCAGTTAAGGCCCGTAAGCCTTGAAAGATCAACTTCTGCTGAATGCTGAACTCACACTCACGGGAGAGGAACCAGAGACAAAAACCTTGAGATGTTGGCAGTTGTAGAACTTTATTTCTTTAAGTCTTTAGTGTAACGCAACACCTTGCCGTCTCCTCAGGACGGTTCTCCTTCCAAGAGAAAAGTCTCCACATCTTTCAGCAGCAGAAAACCCAGCAGTTAGCGCTTTCTCCTTTTCTGTGTCACCGCTGTGGCTTTCTTCACCCGAACGCTGCTAAAGCTGAATAAACAGCAGTGAATAAGGGCTTGCTGAGTTTCTGGAAATATGCGGAGGAAGTGAGGCTCTCATTTCGACAAATGGCCGCTTTTGTGAGAAGTCAAACAAGCCTGCAGGAGCTGAACAGTGGGATAGAAAACATGTTGGTTCTAAGTCTAGGAGAAGCTGGAATTATGGGAGCTGAGGTCTGGAATACACAGTTTGAACTGTGGAAACATTTACAGGCACTTCAGTTGGACTGCAGCTTCAATGCTTCAAGTTAAAAGGCAAGTAATTTGTGGTGGTGTGGCCTAGTGGTTACTCTGGGCTGGTAGGTGAAAGCTTAGAGGTTCAAACCCCACAGGAAGTGATTTGATCTATAATCACTGTGCCATCAACTGCAACAATTTTAGGTTGTGAGAATGTTTCAACAAATGTTTACAAAGCAGTACAAATGTTATTTTGAAAGCTTTAGGACCATTCAAAGCATCGTTTTAGGTGTTGTAGTATTGCTATTGTTTAGTTATCAGAATGTTATTTAAACAATGTTTAATGTTTTTAAAATGTTATACCAACTAAAGAATAAAGCTTTTGATATATATATAATGTTAAAAAAGGTTTTACTAATGTTACAGCAACAACGTTTTTGAGAGAACTTTTAGAGAACATAACGTTTTGAGAACGTTCCCTGTTAGCTGTGGTCTCTCTAATAACTGTATTTAATGACTATTTGCACAGCAAAATACTAGCACACTGTACTTTATATAGTGTACTACTTGTTGTTTTAATAGTGTGTGAAACTCTGTGTGATATTTAATGCCAAATAT
>JBAJNP010010710.1:0-16006 GCA_036877545.1 Yasuhikotakia modesta
CTGTCAGGTGTTTATGTTGGATGTATTTGTACCCTGAGGAGGAACAGATGATTGTCCTGAGAAGCCACTATGGAAATTGGTGGCTGCGTTCAGCTGAGATCGGCCTGTCTGAGAAGCAAGCGGTGGGGGCGGAGTCATTACTGAGGGGGTGGAGCTAGCCGATGAAGAACTGGAGGACATGGAGTGAACCGTGTGTCCGGACACAGAAAAAGCTTGACGACAGAGATTCAAGAGGAGACGTTTCCGTTTCTAAGCAGTAAATAAAGAAAAACAGGAACAAACATTGTTATACGTCTCTGTAACAAACGCTGCACTCTTACCATTACTGACTAACCCTAAACAAATAGCTGTGATTAGTTGATTTACTTTCTGTTAACAAAGCAAAGTTATATGGGAAAAACTGCAATAATATATAAAGTATGAGAATCTTGGGTTCAGAGGTGCCTGACCTCCTATTACAGGTCAGGCATTAACTCACATTAAAGTTCACTATCTAGTCCTCACTAAAAAGTACTAGAGAGACCTAGAGCAAAAACTAGTTAACTGGAGCTGAACCAGTCACCTAGGATCAAACCATAATATGTATAATATAATACAACACAACATCATTTAATATCACTATTATACATACATATAATACACATCTTAACTATTTATTATAGTTACTTTATACTGTATTATATATTATATTTACTGTGTCACCTTCACCAGTGACCAGCACAACAGAAAGTGAAGCTAAACACACAAACATGTCACCAACACTGGTTAACTATCATCCTTACCCAACAACCAACTGGTTAATAAGATCAACAGACATCTTTAAGATGTCAAAGATCTACAGACTGACAAGCTACTGACATGAATGTATGTCTCTTACCGCATCTCGTCCATCACCTCCAGTCAGACTTCAGACATGTTAGACGCGCAGGACTACAACGCTGACGACGTCACGTGGAACTTCCGGTTTGCGGCCGCCTTCGCGTTTCAAAATAAAAGACTCAAATCAACTAATACAAAAATATATAACATTAAATATAACAGTAAAAAACATTACATTAAAATCTTAAATAAATTCCTTAATTAAAACGTGATCCTTTTGTATCCCATTCCTGAAGAGCTCATTACTTTTAACATTGTAGGTGCATTTAAACTGCAGTTTTTACCTAATTTAAAAACATTACAGAAATAAGAAGTTCAGATAATGTTCTTATAACCAGTAGCTATAATGCAGCGTCAGGTAATGCTGTGTTTGATGTAGATGAATCTGACCATCAACCGCAGCTCATGTGTTTAGTGGCTGTTCCAGTGTGTGTGTATGCGGCACATCATCATCTGATGGGTGCTGTAACCATGGTGACAGAGCTTGCAGCATCCCTGTCTTAACAATCTCCTGTATCTCCATTTCTATGCCTATAGCACCAGTTTACTTAACAAATGATCCCAGTGTCTCATGCTATTTGGTTATGCACCACACGCTCTGTTTGAACAAATACAGACCTTTTCTCCTTATACACACACTCACATTTTCTGAGTAAGTTAATATCCGTGTGTGTTTCATTCTAATAACAATGATTAGCAGTGACTAAGATTTAGACCTAGATTTTTGTCTCATGTGACTTGGACTTTGAAAGGTTTTACTGAACAGAGGGTTCACACACACTTCACATGATTATTGGGAAACACAGATTAGAGCAGGTTTATGATAATAAGCTTGTTGCGAGACTCATAAACAGAGAAAGATCGAGGGAAAGTTTGAGCACATTATTTAAACTGGGCCTGCTGTTAGCTGATGCATAACATGTTTAACAATGTTGAACTTTTTCCTTTGAATAAACCCCAAGATTTTAGGATGAAGGAAACGTTCTCAGGATGTAGAAAGTGACACAAGAGAATTATTCCACATGCATAACAAAAACAATGATGATTCAGTTTTGCATATAGCATCATAACCCGCCAATACTATCATACTGTATTTTCATGATTTTCCATGAGTTCCAAAACCGCAGTCCAAAAGCTCGGTGCAGACCAAGACTACAATGAATGTGTGTGTGTGTGTTTGGCCCGGTGCAGTGGCCTGCATGTGTTACTAATCACGCATGCTGTAATGTCTGTGTTTAACTGCACTCAAACATACATTTACAAGGAAAGTCAGAGAGCGGCGAGCCGATGAGGAAATCTGGGTCACTTAGTGATGTTTCTAAGACTGATTTTCCACTTCACTCAGCAGACACTCAGTCCAACCCCACAACAGCCTCCATCAGTGTTATATCAGCCTGTTATCCGTCCTCATACTGTATAAATGCAGATCCATGCAGAAACGCTCTTTACTGCATCTTTCCAGCCATCACCAATCATCTCAGTTATCAGACAGGAAGGAAACACTCTCAGTTTATCTGAATCCACCGTTTTTTCTCTCTGAAAGTGAGAGTTCATTTGTTTATTAAAAACAGGAAACATACAAACTAGGGTCATTGAAGGTTTATACACATGTATATATACAGGAGTACAAGCTTAAGACAGAACTAATAATAAAATAATGGATTTATTTAATCTTTGTAGGTTGTTGTATTTACACGTTTATTATGGCTCTTCCTCAATAGATATATAAATAAACTTAGACCACTAAACTTATTGATCATGATGTTGAAAGAGTTTCAAGCCTCAAACTCTAATGAAACTATGAACTATAACGGCTCATGAATATTAACGACGCCCCGCTGACGTCAGAACGCTCGGCTCATGAATATTAACACCACCCCGGTGACGTCAGGACGACGCCTTCGCCGTAGTAGGATTCGTAAAGCATGTGCCGCGCAGACTCACGTAACGTTATCCGGTAACACCATCACCTCCACAGCATCACACTCACACCATCACCTCCAGCAACACTTCCGCAACCCCCGGCTCTCTCCCGCATCCAGCGGGACACAGAGGCACATTTTCGGCCCGGCTGATGCGCGGAAACGCGACGCTCACCGTAAGTTACTCCGCGTCACGTTAACGCGTTTCTGTAAGTCACGCGTCGGTAGTTTCGGTAACGTGAACGGTTCGTGTCATCACGCGACGTAAATAACGATGCATGGATCGCGTTATGAATGCATCACTTATATTGAGTTTATCGATCATCACACCCTCTCCTCTTCCTCTCTTCCTCTCTTCCTCACATTTTGTCGGTATGCAATGACAACATCTGATATACGGTGGTTCGTTTGTCGGTTCTGGTGACGGGTGTCAGTCGTCCGGATGTGCTGGTGACCGCAGACGTGTAACTGCAGTGGGTCTGGTGTTCCGGTACCGTGGGTGTGGTTCTGCCGGTGAGCGTCGGTTCTGCCGGCGCAGCCCGCTCCGGTGCTCGGACACACGGCTCCACACTCCAGGAAAACCTGGAAATAAACGGGATTTTATCATTTGGCATCACATCACATTTTGTTATTTTTGTTGCATGATAATAATGAAGCCATAGAAACACATGATATAACAGGACCTGGTTATGGCAACTATACTGACAACCTGCTGTTAGGTAACTAGTATATTCTTCATAAAGCGTAATATATGTTCACTTTATCCTAAGAGGTTTGTTTTTTAATAAATCCACAAAGTCTCTAACACTACTGTAATGATCCTTCTTAAAGTGCAGTCTCTGTAAAATGTTATGATAATAACATTTATGCTCAAACAGAAGCTTGTGGTCTGTTTGTGTTGTTGTGAATGAAACATCTCCTGGTTTTACCTGTTTAGAGATGCTGGATCACTTTAAACAAGAAAAGCAGTTTCGGTCCTACAGCTTCAGATTATATCTGACTGTCAAATGTTGACTATGAGTCGATATCTTCTATGTGTGTCTGTTGTTGGTTTGTATTGTGGTGTTGAGTGTATATATGTTCAGTGCTGGCTGTGTTTGTGTGCTTGTGTTTGCTTAAGGTTCCTCATTTGATTAGAGTTTGTACTGTGACTTTAGTTGAAGCCCAAACGTTACACATTTGTGTTGCAACCCCCTTGTGAAAGGAACCAAACACAGTGACATTTATATTGTCAACACGACTGTTTAATCATATCAGAACTTTCCAGTATAAATCACACCTGTCCTACAAGTTCATTAACATCATGTGTAGAATAACTTTGTGTCAGTGTTTTAAATGCCTCTTTCCCTCATGAACATTGAGCTATTTGATCATTTGAATATTATCATCACTGAGAATATCTGATTAAGATTAAGTTCATGTAAATTCTTAAGATGTCAAAGCTATTAAAAGTTTCAAAAACAGCACAGAACTTTATTTAACAGTCTTCTGTGTACAGGACAACACATGTGCTGTTATAAGTACTGGTATAAAGTTTTTCAGCGACTGCAATAAACACTGCTAGATCTTTACTCAGAATGACATTTTTGAGCTGTTTTAGATGTTGGCAGATGTGTGAAGTTAGTGAGTAACCATGAGTTTATCAGATTAACATAAACATGTTCCACTAACACACAACTGGACAGAGCACTTCCTGAAATACAGCATTATTTCAGCACGTATACAGTGTTTACAACAGAAACATTTGTCCCAAACAGCATAAGAATAAAGTTTAAGCACTAGTACAGTTACTGCAACTTTGTAATAACTCTGAGAAAACATTTGGAAAACATTAGACAATGTTCTGAGAATGTTCCCTGTTAGCTAGATGAACATTATTGAAGGCACTAGTAGTTTTAATGTTGTTTAGTTTCCTGTCACAAACCGGTCAAATTAACCACGTTTAATACATTTAATTAGATTGTATGGTTTAAGTTTATATGTTTAATTAAGTTCCGCTCTTTTATAAACCAAAGTCTTATGAGTTTAATGCTGTTTAAAGCTGAACATGGAAACATTATGGTATCAGATCTTCTAAAACTGATCTGTGTTGACAGAAACTGTTACTGCAGTATGTTACACATTTTGACCTGAAATATGATTTATAAGCTGATTTTGTAATATTATTGCCATTTACTGGGAAGTGTGTGAGTAAAAAACATTGGCCCACACATTTATGTTGCATGTTTTCTTTGTTTAAATTTTGCATAGTGAATTTTGTGTACAAAATGTATAAATATTAAATTGAGCAATTTGTGCACATATTATTCCCTAATAAATTTAGTTTATATATTAGCTTTGTGGTGCCTGTGTAACGGTGACAAACGTTGGTGTAACGTTGGTTTGATGAAAACTGGTGTGAGGTAGGATGGCTAAGGTTCCACTAGGTGGAGTCGCAAACACACCAGACACTGGAGCCAAAACCCAGTGAACACATGAGTCCAGAACTGTGGGACTGTGTGTGTTAACTGTAGCTTTGTGAACATGTGTTATGACAACGCCCCACTCTTACATAAAGCGTTTGACTCACAGACGGACTGTCTTTGTCTCCAGCTGAGGAAGATGATGGTGTGGTCGATTTCCAGTGTTATAGAGGGTTTCGAGTGAGACTGGACTGCAGAATCGTGGATTTGACTGGAAAGCCATGGCTGCGACCACGCCCACTTCAGCCCCGCCCCCTAAAAAGAGCAGAGGGAAACAGGAAATAGAGACTTTACAGACAGCCAATGAGGAGCTGAGGAGCAGATTGAGTGACGTACAGAATGAACTGCAGCAGGAGAGAGGGAAGGTACGACCCATTTATGGTTCTGTTCACACATTTGGTTTTCAAATCCAGTCTCCAGCCCGGTTGTTTTGCATGTGATGAAATGGGATGTGTGCTCCAATTTCCATATGAACATTTGTTGCCATAGAAATCATTTATTACACACCAGCCCACGCTGTGAAGATAGGAGTCGCTCAGGAGGAGTAAGAGAATGAAATGTCTGCTTCACTCATGTCATTGTTAGCGATAGACGCTTCTGTACGTTGTGTTTAACGTTACAACCCCAAAAATCACATTTCATTCACACATGTGAAAACAATGTAGGAGACTTAAGTTGTACACGTCCAAAAATGTGTTTATGCTGCCTGGCATCAAGCTATTTAGATCATAATGACTCTTATATTTCATATATATGAGGTAAAAGTCTCTGTGTGCCAGTAATTGTTCATTGACTGTATCTGTTATAAAAGAGAGTTTGTCACAGTCACTGAAACAATGGAAAAACTGAACACAAGGACACAGCGCTGGATTAGCGTGTTAGTGGGAATTATTGCTCATAATCCAATGATGTAAACTTGGGTTTGAGCCTCTGATTAAATACAAACTACAAACTGAGGCTGAAAGAGACACAAAAACCTGTTTGTTTGCTGTTTTGGTACTTTTTCATTCCTCTTCTGTTGCTCTGTCGCTCTCTTTCTGTTTTTTTCTCTCTCTTTCTGTTTCTCTTTCTTTCTGTCTCTTTCTCTCTCTTTCTGTTTCTCTTTTCCATTTTGAAATTAAATTTAAAAATGATTGTCTAATGGAGTTAGAGTTTTGTGTTTGCATATCTGTTGATATATGATATATAATGTAAAATATTCTACAAACATTACTGCACAAACGTTTGATCACTGAATTTTATAGAACATTAGCCAAGGTTCTGAGAACGTTATCTGAGAATGCTTTTAATGTTTAAGTTAAAACTGTTTTAATATTTGTGGTTGCGTTGTTAAAAACAAAACAGATCTCAGATCTTGGTTCATCTCTGTCCTCTAGTCAGTTTTGACGGGATGTGTCAGTACACATCTTCTCTGTCATGCTTTAGGTGGGGAAATTACGTGAGCGAGTGCAAGAATTGCGAGCGCAGCGAGACACAGAGCAGCACAAGCATGCGGTGGCTCTGACTGAACTGCGTGTTAAACTCCACGAGGAGAAGCAGCGGGAGGTGGCGGCCGCGCGAGAGAGTTTGTCCCGCCAGCATGAGGCCGATCTGGCACGAGCGGCCCGTCTCAGAGAGACAGAACTGGCCCGGCTGCAGGCGCTGGTGTGCGTGTTACGGGACGGGGCCAGCAGCGAGCTACGCAACGCCCTGAAGGAGGAGGCGCGGGAGGAGGCGCGCAGGAGCTACGAGGCCGAGAAACTGAAGCTCACGCAGGAGCTGCAGGAGGCAAAGACGGCCCGGCGACAGGCGGAGGAGGCGCTGACCAATGCCGTGCAGGCCGACCGGGCCAAAGCAACGGACCTGAGGGTGGCCCATCAGAACCATCAGGAGGAGATCCAGAAAATCAAACGAGAGAGCGAGAGAGAAATCCGCAGACTGGTGAGATGTGTTCAGTCTTCAGAGAGGAGGCGGTACTCATGTGGATCATTTGTGTTTCATTTAAAGCTTAAAATATTCATATTAATAATTATTAAAAATAAAAGGTTTAACAGATCAGTGTTTTAAACGTCTCCTTATCTTACTCTAATTCATAATGGTAAGTTTATAAAACCAGTTTCAGCTGCTGGGTCCAGTTTCACAGGAAATGTCAGTTTGGTTCATTGTTAATAAACTGTAATTTTATGGTTCAGACTGAGGTGGCGTCAGAGAGTTGAACGTTCTGCAGCTCTAAAAGGCAAAAATAAATGTTTTCAAACATGTCCAAACACTCCCAGGGCTGCCATTGGTCAGATTCACAAATAGCCCAGAAAAGTCTTTGATATTGCATTGTTATATTTTATATTTTGGATATATAGACCTATTCTGTCATCCACGCAGAAAAAGTTATACATTTAGTTATTAAAAGCAGGTACAATTATTTATTAAAAGTGGCATAAACCAAAAAATCAAACTCATGTTTGATCTGATCTACAGACCTAAAATAAATCCTAACAGTGGCTCAGATTTCTGTTATCAGTGCAGCAGCTGGTCCTGAGGAGATGAAATTAGGTCAAATTTACCAAAAACATGTTTAGTCAGAGACGTGTGTGTGTTTGTGTGTGTGTGTGTGTGTTTGTGTGCGTGTGTGTGTTTGTGTGCGTGTGTGTGTTTGTGTGTGTTTGTGTGTGTGTGTGTGTGTGTTTGTGTGTGTGTTTGTGTGTGTTTGTGTGTGTGTTTGTGTGTGTTTGTGTGTGTGTGTGTTTGTGTGTGTGTGTTTTTGTGTGTGTGTGTGTGTTTGTGTGTCAGATGGAGGAGTTGAGGAGCAGAGATCGTGTGGTGATGTCACTGGAGAAAGAACTGGGCGTGCAGGCGGGTCAGACGCAGCGTCTGCTTCTGCAGCGAGAGGAATCAGAACGGCATCATGGGAGTCCGAAGAGAGAGGCGGTGCCCACCCTCGGGGAGAACTCGGACTCCCCCGTTAACCAGGTCTCCCCAAACACCTCCTGTACCAGTCAGAACATTTCACCTTTGATTGCATGTTAAACTACGTTTCTGGAACATTATCATCACGTGTGTGTGTGTATGTGCGCTCACAGGAAGTGGATGAGAGAGACATTAGAAGGTTTCAGCTGAAGATAGCAGAGCTGCAGGCTGTCATCAGAAAACTGGAGGACAGAAACACACTGCTGTCAGATGAGAGGAATGAACTGGTACACACACAAACACTTGAAACACACACACTCACACACATGCGCACACACACACGTGTACACACACACAAACACATAGATACACACACACGCATAATTATTTAAACACAAAGAGTCAGATTGTTTTCAAAATATCTCAGAATTGATTAGATTAGAAACTCTGAATCAGAATCATGTTCACGTGTCTTAAAACTTCATTGTTCTGTAAGCATGTGGCCTGCATGTAGACGAGTGTTTGTCTTACAGCTGAAACGAGTGCGTGAGACGGATGGAGAGATGAAGCCCCTTGTGGAGAAAAATAAACGCTTGCTTAAGAAGAACGAGGAGTTACAGCAGACGCTACAACGCATGGAGGACAAACTGAAGACACTCAGCAGAGAGAACGCAGAACTGGTGTGTGACAATCTGAGGGAACATAATGTTCATTTTATCCTCCTGCTTGACTGGGTTGTGAATATGGGCTGTAATTTCATTGGCTGATATTATTTTACCGCCCATGGCGACATGGTTACATAAAAGTTGTTTCATCAGTTGAGAACATTCTTACGTTTTAATGAAGGATTCTAAAAACAAACTTTTTACCTTTAGATTAATGTTCATGTTTCCAGGGAACGTTCTCAGAATATTGACTAACTTTTCTTTAAAGTTACCAAAAATGTTCCTGCAATAACAAGAACGTTTTTGTTACTTACTGGAAACTTTAAGGAAGATGATGAACTGTGTTTGTGTCAGAAGGAGAACTCGTGTCAGCCGGTCTCTCAGCAGGGGCTTCTGAAGAGACACACGTCCCTCACTGACCTGAGCCACGCACACGAACAACAGGAAGTCGAGTTTCTCCGCCTGCAAATCAGCGAGCAGCGCGGCGTTATTGACGAGTTAACGCAGGTCTGTTTCTGTGACGCCACACAAACACTGCTGATATCTGTACAAGGAGTTTTTAAGCGTGAAACACTTACAGAGGATCTAATTTTATCTGTCAGCGTTTGATTAGCTAATGATGCTTGAGCTGTGATTTTATTGGCTGATATTATTAAGCTCCGCCCACACAGCCTTGAGCGCATCAGCAAAAAAAACAAGTTGTTTATGAGGAGAAAGTTACTAAATGTGGTCATTGTTGAATTTATGTTGACCTTGTATCTAATGTCTGATCTTTCTGCATGTACAGTGTTTGTGTGTGTGAGTGTGTGTGTGAGTGTGTGAGTGTGTGTGAGTGTGTGTGTGTGAGTGTGTGAGTGTGTGTGTGTGTGTGTGAGTGTGTGTGTGTGTGTGTGTGTGTGAGTGTGTGTGTGAGTGTGTGTGTGAGTGTGTGTTCAGTCTCGTCTCACTCTGTAATTATATGTGTTGGGTAATCAGTGCTGTGTTTGTTCATTGGTTTATTAACTCCATTAACAACAGGCCACAACATTTTGTGTTGTCATGAGTTTTGTACACATGTACAGTGATGTCAGTGTGACTCACAACATGAATCACGCGACGGCCTCCATAAATCAAAACTTCATGTTTCACAGACGAAACATTTCAGTGCAATATTGTGACCCAGAAACGAAAAACTGCTGAAATAAAACTTTAGGAATGTGGTGGATTACAGAAGTTTTATTTGAAGTTTTATTGTCATTGTACAAAAATGGAACAGCAGTGATATTGTCAGATGGTTTTATTTTCATATTTTATATATCATGATACTGGTGTGTGTGCGCTTGTGTGTGTATAAGTGTGAGTGTTTAGGTGATTTTGTGGGGTGTTAAATGAGTTTAATGCTTTCAGGAGCGAGACAGACTCGTGATTAACAAAAAGAACAGACGGAAAAACATTAAAATGCCCAAGGTGAGCCTCTATCTTTACCTCACTGTGTTTTCATTTCACTTTAGTTTATTTGTTTTTATAAAAAAGTCTCTCTCTCTCTCTCTCTCTCTCAGCGGCGTGTTGTGGAGACATATTTTGGATTTGATGAGGAATCAGTTGATTCTGAGACGTCGTCTCTGACATCATATAACACGGACCGCACAGACCACACCCCCGCCACCCCAGAGGAAGACCTTGAAGATGTGCGTTATGTCTTTAGTCCACTAATGTTTCTCCTCCCTCACCTAAACACAGTCACAAATGACAACCGTTTTCATGAGAGTGGATGTTGTTGCTCAGGGTTTCTCGCGGGAGGAGGCAGAACTGAGGTTTCGTCAGCTGACGCGAGAGTACCAGGCCCTGCAGCGGGCGTATGCGCTTCTACAGGAGGCGACGGGACCTCTGGACCCTGAGAAACATTGCAGGGTGAGGAGCACCAGAGCTGCAGACGCATGTTTACCTCACTGACGCTGTTAACAAATCTCAGCCTAACCTCCACAGATCTCAGCAGTTACACACAGATAACATCACTCTGATTCCTGTCAGATGTTCTGACCACAGCCAGCGGTCTAGCAAGCATGGCCAAAAATTCCTGCCTCCAAAAATTCATCGCATCAAAATTGAATATATTAAAATCTGTACATTTCAAATTCAAAACAAACCAAAATAGATTATTTTTACTATATAAGGACGTATGCCCTAGGCTGGCTCTTTGATTGGCTGTATGCTCTGTCCGTCAGACGCGGGAGCAGCTGCAGGCGGAGCTGATTGGCTGTCAGGCACGGATTGCTGACCTGGAGAGGAGCTTGGCAGAGAAGGGGCAGGTAAATGAGAAAGAGGGTGGGGAGAGGAGACCCCTGACTCCGCCCACATTGGCTTTGCTGCTTGTCTTTCTGACAGCCATGCTTGTGTGCTGGCGCTACACACAGAGGATATGCCACCAGATCATGTGACTATCAAATAGCCAATCACAGCATGTTCATCTACAGCAATGAAACTGTTAGTATTTTGTGTAAGGTGACGTATAAACGTTGATTATGAATGACAGTCCAGCTGTACGATGTGCCAACATTTGTTCTGTGTGAATGAATCACAAACAATTACACAGACTTTATATTTTAATCCATCAACATATAATAATGATGTAAAGGTTTCGTTTTAGCACTTTTTGTGTCCTGGTATCTGGATTATAAATAAATACACACTGCATATACTGTAGACACGCACACACACACACGCAGGTTTTACCAGGGCACAAAAATGTACCTGCTGTTATTGTCATTTCCTTTGCTCTGAATGGAATACTACCATGCATGCATACAGTAGTAACATGAGAGGAGCGCATTGCATTGTGGGATACTGTGTTCTCTGCAGTATGGTAGTGTTCTGTTCTGTTGATCGCATGCTGTCTGCTCTTGCATGTTTCTTTTCTGTGCTTGTCTCTCATTGGTTGGTGTTTTAAACTGTAAAATATGGAGCTGCATGTGGCCCTAATAAATCTCCATTATTAGAAACATTTCTTCATCTTTTAACTTCTTTTTTGTGTGTGTGCATGAGTTTAATTAAACCTTGTTCTAAGAATAACGTATTTAAAAGTGAATAAAGTTAAAAGTGTGTGTGATTAGCATATAAATGTGTGTTTGTGTTTGTGTGTGGTTTACAAGGACATCGTAAATTATGTTTTTATTTTAAACAAATAATGGCAATAGTTTTCTGTGAGTGTTAGGGACAGAATTTACAGTATTACAGTATTAAAACCGTCACACTTATGCCCTCATAAACCACATATGTCAACGTGTGTGTGTGAACACAGTAGGTGTTGGATAAGTGCTCGTAGTGTAATTTGGAGCCGTGTGTGTGTGTTTGGGTTTGTGTGTGTGTTTGTGTGATGCAGGACTCCAAATGGGTCGAAGAAAAACAAAGTCTCCTCAAGATAAACCAGGAACTCAGAGAAAAGGTATTTCAGTGTCCTCAGCCTCCAATAACACACACACACACACACACACACACATACAAACACACAAAAACACAAACTCTTAACCTTCATTTACCATTGTGTTACTGTGTGTGTGTGTGTGTGTGTGTGTGTGTGTGTGTGTGTGTGTGTGTGTGTGTGTGTGTGGTAGATAGCATCGCTGGAACAGTGTGAAAACCGGTTACGCTCTGAGATTCGAGATAATCTGGATCAAAACGAACTACTTGAATTCCGCATTCTAGAACTGGAAGTAAGAGAATCTGTGTTTCTCTCCCAGCATCAAACAGGGACGTCCAAACCCGGTTCCTGTCTGCAGCAGCTGCACACATAAACCCGCCGCATCCTCACACGCACAAACCTGCACTGCACTGAGTTTATGTGTTTGTGTTGCCTTACTGTTTTCATACATGCCATTTTAAATGTGTTTTTCATTTAAAAGATGTATATTTATCTCCATGTTTGTTTTATTCAGAATAAAGTTAAATGCAATAAAATTAGTTTGAATTAAACTCCTCATCAGTTCTTTGTGTTTGACCTCCCTGCACGTTTTATTTGTGTGTTTGTTTGCAGCACCAAAAACACAAATTCACTATTATTTACATCCATGTCATACATTTACTATGGGCAACACAACATTACCATAGTAAAATAAATCATTCATTCACTCATTTGTGTTACTAGCTACTTTAATTACATGCTTGGTAAATGCTGTCATATTATTTAACAAGAATGTTTAACATTAATTTAATTTATACATATAAATGCACTTTATAAAATCATGTCAATAGAACAGAAATACATAATAAAAATATCAGTTTTGCCAGTTGTGAAAATTCTGTTATTCATCTAAATCTAGTGCAATTCAAGCATCACTGATTTATTCTAAACTTTAAAAACATCTTACAGCTGCAATCTGTAACTTCTTGGGTAAAAAAGAAAGACAAATTAGGCACTGAGCTTTGAGTACAAACACATCAGTGTTCAGACTTACTCTGTTACTTATTCACAACTTGTTTATATATTTGAGCTGTTAGCAGGAAATGACAGTTTGGCTTCATTTGACTTCAACATAGAAAAGTTTGTAAAATAAATCTGCAGTTTCATGTTTCAAACAGAGATGGCGCTAGAGGTTTGCAGATTTCCTTCTTAATATTGTACAACTGACAGAGGTTTGTAAAGTACAAACAGCTTTATCATGTTTCCACTGCATTTAGTCTTCATCTCAAATCATGACGTGTCTTTCATGGTGTGTAAATGCTTACATTAGGCATATATGATGTTTGTTTCTCCACTGAGCTCAACAGGTGAAGTTTTGAAATATATTTGTTTGTAGATAATAAAAGTAAATGGTGGCTGGGGTGACATGACAACAAAATCATCATAAAATGACTCCATATGACTCGCCCACAACCGGCTAGATTCACTCATACTGAACCTGTTTCTCCACCGACAGGAGAGAGAACGAAGATCTCCTGCCTTTAACCTCCAGATCTCTGCCTCAGAAAACAACAGCAGCCTGCAGCTACACTGCCAACAGGAGGGTGTGAAGGTAAATAACGTGCTGTGAGGACACACACACGCACTGTAAACACACACACACACGCACTGTAAACACACACACACGTACTGTACACACACACGTACTGTAAACATGCATGCATGCATACACACACATATATATAATATATATAATAAATAAAAACTTTTTGCATTAAAAACTAATTGCATTAGTCTGATCTTTGTTGGTTTAGGATGTCATCATACCAGACCTCCTGAAAAAACTGGACATTCTTGGTGACAACGGGGTAAGAACTGTGTGCACCTAAATCTGTGCTCACATGTGTGTGTCTAAATCTGTAATGTGTGCGTCTAAATCTGTGATGTGTGTGTCTAAATCTGTGCTCACATGTGTGTGTCTAAATCTGTGCTCACATGTGTGTGTCTAAATCTGTAATGTGTGCGTCTAAATCTGTGATGTGTGCGTCTAAATCTGTGATGTGTGCGTCTAAATCTGTGCTCACATGTGTGTGTCTAAATCTGTAATGTGTGCCTCTAAATCTGTGATGTGTGCGTCTAAATCTGTGATGTGTGCGTCTAAATCTGTGATACGTGCGTCTAAATCTGTGATGTGTGCGTCTAAATCTGTGATGTGTGCGTCTAAATCTGTGATGTGTGTGTCTAAATCTGTGATGTGTGCCTCTAAATCTGTGATGTGTGCACGTATCTCTCCTGTTCCTCACAAATGTTCCACCTCTCTGACAGAACCTGCGGAACGAGGAACAGGTGACGGTTATTCAAGCAGGAACTGTGCTGTCTTTATGTGAAAAGGTATCGCAGGACATCTGTGTCATCTTCAGTTTATCAGTCTGTGTTCAAACCCATGATCTGATTGTGAGCAGCAGGCTGTGTGAATGAAACTACAGGATAGTTCATTAGACACCAATCATTTTTTCACATTATCACGATGCCTAAAGGCAAAGATGCTCCACATTCACAGCATCGTGTCAATAGCGCACAGGTCGTGGGTTTGAGGAAACACACATAGTGAGTGAATGTATAACCTGAACGTGATGTAAGTCTGTCAGATGCGTGTAACACGTGTAACAGAAGCGCATTGTAAGATCTCCACCATCTGTGTGTCTGTGGTCAGTGGTTGAAACAGATCGACAGCACAGAAGCTGCTCTCACACAGAAGATGATTGACCTGGAGAACGAGAAGGTCAGAACTTCTCCATGGGCTCGGTCGGGTCTCACAGCAGGTTCAGAGAGGCGTGAGAGTTAATGAATGTGTCATTTGTAACTGACAGGAGCTGTTCAGTAAACAGAAGGGCTTCCTGGAGGAGGAACTGGACTACAGGAAACAAGCTCTTGATCAGGCACAACTGGTAAGAGCCTGAGATGATGTCATGGTGTCACAGCCCCAGAGCTCATTAAAATGTTTGCTATTCATTTAAACATACATACAATAAGAAATAAGCATGAAACGTGTATTTTTTGGGTTTATGTGTAGCGAGTGCAGGAGCTGGAGGCTACGTTATACGCAGCAGTACAGCACGACCCCGACAGCTGTGTGGGCGAGAGTTTGAGCGACAGGCAGCGGGCAAAGCTGGCCGAGTCCATGGAAGCCGTACGGAGACAAATCCTGAGACAGAGCCGTCAAGCTGACACGCTGATCCTACAGCAGCGCATGGAGCTGCTGCAGTCTGCGCAGCAGGTCAGGCCACATGCACGGCTGCCCGGATAACAATATTAGGTTACACAAATATCCCCCTAACTTTTCCATTAAATAATAAAGTTTAAAAGTGTTCTTTTGAATGTTCTAGGAATGTATTCAAACTTAAGATCAGTATTCAAACTTAAGAAGTTACTTCAAGAACGGTGTTGATAACTGAGAGAACTTTTGGAAAAGTTTTGACAGGCACAACAGAAACGTTAGAGAAACGTTCTTACAACCTGAACCTGTCAGCTGGCACTAACATGTTGTTTATAATGTGGCCTGCAGAGGATCAGAGAGCTGGAGGCAAAGATTGATATGCAAAGACGACAAATCAAAGAGATTGAAGAAAAGGTGTGTATGGATTCATCAAGTTAGAGTCTCTTAACTATTATTGACTGGTTGTGGACAGTTGTGTCTGGACTGTACGACTGATTTATCTTCTCTCTTCTCTCTCCTGTTTCAAATTTGTGTTTAATATAATTTACAGTTTTTGTTCCTGTTCTTGTTTTTCTCTCTAGCTTTTATTCTTTGGCCTTAAT
>JBAJNP010010711.1:4846-16006 GCA_036877545.1 Yasuhikotakia modesta
GTGTGTGTGTGTGTGTTCCTATTATTCACTATGTTTTGAGCACCAAAATTTCCCCAAAGTAAAGTAATACCAGTAAATTTTGTCCCTGTGGGGACATTTTTTGGGTTTTATGAGGAAACAAGCTGATAAATCATACAGAGTGATTTGGTAAATAAATTTAGGAGTGGATTAGTAGATGAAACATACAGTTTATACAGTATATAAACCATTATGTCTATGGAATGTCCCTGTTAAACGTGAAAACGCATCGTGAGTGAGTGAGTGAGCGAGGAAAACAGATGTTTATTTAGATATAGTCGTGTGATGGTATATATTTTCTTCTCAGAGGCCACAGTAAGAAACAAATGTGTTCTTTGAGAGGAGAAGAGACATTTCTTTGACGGTTTCATTTAAATAAATGACTTTTAATTAATAGTGAGAAAATGTTTTATTCTTTATGTTTCAATTATACCTGTGAATTAATAACCCAGAACCATAGTTTGTTTTTTTACTTTCACACTTTTTAGATATTCACAAATTGAAGGTGTTGTAGTATTCCTCTGTTTACAGCATTTATACTTATTTAAAATTATAGATTCATGTTTTAACATTATGAGCAGATGTTTGTTTGGATGCAGTGTGTGATGTTCAACAGCAGAGGGCAGCAGATCGCTGTTCATAGAGATGAAGACTTTACATGTAAGTTGTGAAGCACAGTTTTTCTTTTTAAATCATATGTTAATACCGTGGGAGTCTTCATATGACAGTCTTTTGAAGCAGATGTTTCTGAACATGGACATCAAGAAAGTTTATTCCAGATGCCACACTGTTAGCACAGGCCTCACCCAGTACCGACATCTCCGGCCCGGGCCTCTGACACCCTCACAGTACACACACACTTCTCAGATCTAAAACAGGCCTCCACACACACACACACACACACACACACATTGTGTACTGTAGCTCTCAGTCCACACTGAGTTAAACCCCCCAGAGTTTAACACTCCCACTCGAAGTCTTAACCTAAACAATTCATGCCTTTGGATAACACAGGATATGTGTGGAGATGACGGCTCTACACAAACATCTCAGCCACACATATCATTCCTGAGTCTCTGCCAATGCCCTTAGTCCTTGCACTTCATTTTTAACTTCATTATTGTGTTGCTTAGAAGTGTAACCGTGTTATTGGCTTAATTGATCACATCTGAGAAGTTTACAGCCACCCTGTAGACAGAACCAAATATTTCCTGTCGTAATGACCTTTTCCTTTGTGCTTGTCAAAGGGCCCAAATCAGATATGGATCAAGTCACAAGACGCATCGAGGGAGTCATTTACTCGCCGCTTCAGGCGCTTTCAGGAGGGTTTAGTTGCTTAGCCTCTAACAGAGCCGACAGAAAACAGTCAGTAATTACTGAACCAGCAGCTCAGATGTTAGTTTTCCTCATGCATCATGTGTCGTTACACAAAACATAACAACTAAATATTGTTCTTGTGTATCCAGATCAGTTTATTTATTTGATGAAATAGCAAAAATGCTTTTTTTCTGTGTGTTTCTGTCCATTTCTGGGCTTTTTCAGGTCACCGTCCACAATCATTGTACCAAAGACACAAACGCAGACATTCTCTTCACCAACTTCTCACTGGTGTTTTTCATAGAAGAGAGTAAATCATGGCAGGTCTTCATTTTGGGGTAAACTGTCCCTTTAAATGAAGGTTTGGGGTTTATTGTGTGAGTGGGCGCTTGGTCCCGCTGTTCACGGGGGCAAATAAGACTGTGAGTTGAATGAACACAGCATGACCGCCAGATGTCAAACTGCACAGGGCAAATCTCCACCCTGTGCTTTCTCACCACCGAACTGCTGGGACAACTGTTCTCACTCAGACGGATAAAAGATGACTGTCTCTCACTCTCTCTCTCGCTCACTCGCTCTTTCCCCAGGCTGGATGAAAGGCCTCCAAACACCCACTCCATTGCATGCCATTGAGTCCAGAACACACAGGGAGTCTGTGTGCTGTCAGAAAGGGGGAGAGGGACAGAGAGATAGAAGAGAGAGAGAGAGAAGGTCACAGCTAACTGTATAACTGTACAGTAATTTGGGGAAAGAGAGATAATTAGATAAAGAAGGTAACTAGATAATGCTGAAGTATTTGTGTGAAAGAGGCAGCTAACAACTGAAGGTTGGAAGAATGTTTAGCTAACGTTTTCATTAAGTAACACACACACAGTTAGTGTAATACATAAAGTTGTACAAACATTCCTGCAAGAATGGTTTTGATACATTTCAGAGAACGTTTAAAGAACATCAGTCAGTGTTTCCTTTAAGCTGTGGGTTAGAATGATCTGAATGTTGCTCACCGCCTCGTTCCTGCAGCCTGGACACAAACTCTTACTTCTGTTGGGAGGTTTGTGGACTCAGTTTGAGTTCCAAACGCTCTGTCATGTTGTGCAGGGTAAAGTAAAAACACAGTAAAATACTGCATGTAATTGCTCTGTTTCTGCAGAGGAACTCAGGAAGTGTTTAGCGTGTGTTTTGGTGATATCTACTGTAGATCCACATTTTGACTTCCTCTCCACCCCCCCATCTCTCGCTCCAGTTTTCTCATGGCTGGCTTTTCCATTTGGGCTCTGCTGTGTGCAGCCATGCATGAGTTCACCGCTGGAGATGTGGAATATTGTCTTTAATCCTGAAACACAACCCAGAGGAATGAGGGACGTGGAGGAATGTCTTCATGGATTCTGTTCCATCGTCGTGAAGCCGGTGAAGACGTGTGAATGTGGAAGAGTGATAAAATGAAATCAATAGAATTTAACCCAACTGTTTGTGCATCGTGGGAATATCATTAGTGTTGTGTAAATACATCGCTAAAGTATATGATAAACAATTTCCATCTATATGGAAACTGTGATAGCATAGCCCGATAATTTACAATGCTTGTCCCTTCTGATCCATCTACTTTCTAAACCTTATATCCCATTGTTAATTCTAACTTTTTTAAAATCTATAACAGATTTTTTTACCCAAAAAGTTACATATTGCAGCTTTAAAAGTAATTATTGACTTAATTTCGTTCATGCAAATGTTATGCCTTTGTTTTAAACGTGGATCATCCAGTTAGATTTCAGACTTAGAACTTTTGCTTTATAAATGTCTGTTTCATCATTTTTCTGTGGCCTAAATTCATTGAATGTGAAGATGGGGCTGTTTTAGGCAGGGCGGTGTGGTAACGCAATAAAATTACATTTGGCATAAACATTTCTGCTAAGTGTAAATAATTTAATCACGTGTGGTTTTGGCCACAGTCATAAAAGAGGCCTTGTGTGTTTCAGATAGACATACAGTATGAAAACTCTTTGTGTATGTTTGTGAGATTTTAAACCGCACACACACACACACACACTCACTCTCTCCACCAAACCGGCGTCAGAACGCATGCTTCAAATTACTTTACATTTACTCTTGGTGACAAGCCAAGATCCAACTGCATTTGACCGGATCAGACAGCAGACTGAATCAGCCCTTATTTTTTCTTCATCTGTGTGTCTGTCAGACCTTTTTTCATCTTTATTTGTTCACTGTCTCATTCAGTTTTTCCTCATTTATTACGTGCCGTTTTCGACTCGTCAGGCCTGTTCAGTCTTTACATTGGCATTTAGGCTCGTCTGTTTTTACTTATTTTTGTCTGCTCTGCTCTTTTCTTTCCTTTCATTTTCTCGGCGTCTGTTTAAACAAGTGATCTGTGTCAAACCGTATTGATCATCTTTGTCCATGAATATTTTCCCTATCCCTGAGTGTTTAAATCCAGCTGACAGGAAACGTTCTCACATTGTCTGAAAAAAAGTTCCTGTGGTAATGTTAGAACGTTTTTAACATTATATATCATATAAAACAAAAACGTATTCTTAAATTGTCAAAAAGTTACAATTTTAAAAACAAAGCAATTTAAAAAGTACATTAATACAACATAAAAAATTGACATTTGTAATGATACTAGAACATTCTAAATAACTTTTTACCTTTGTGAAGGTGTGTAAAGTGTTGCAGGTGTATAAATATTAATGTCTCTGTGAGGTTTTTCTGTTCTGCTAAGTGAGATATTATGAGTTAAACATAAACATTAATGTGTTTTGTAACACAAATATTTAATGAATAAAGATCTGTTGTGAATTCACTTAATATTATCAGACTTAGATATTAACAGTTTTGTGCAGCATCACCTGCTCCCATCACAGTACCCAAAACTTTTTTGTAAAACTATCTCTCTTTCAGTTTTTGTCGTCTTCTCCTTTTCTACCATTATCTTCCACCTACACAAACGTACCCCAGTGTCTTCTGATCTTCAGCCCCACCGTGTGTGTGTGTGTGTGTGTGTGTGTGTGTGTGTGTGTGTGTGTGTGTGTGTATGTATGTGTGTAACTTGAGGCTGGGCACAGTGACCCGTGTCTCATTAAAGACCTGGACTCAGTCTTTAGCCCTCAAGGGAGATTAGCCATTCGCTAGCACACAAACATACAGATACACACGTAACGGAGGGTGTGTGTGTGTCGGTCAAGGCCACTGAGGAGAGCTTGTGTTTATGAGTGTTTTCTCTCCTTCAGGGCTGTGAGTCACACAGACTCGCTGTAAAAAACACCTGCTTCAATCGCACACAATATAATCTGTTCCTGACAGATAATGAAGAAACAAGACCAGAAATAACAGTGTCTGCAGAAGATAGAGTTTTAGCAGAACCATCAGTCAGTCGCACAGTTTTCTGAGGTTTTATCTTCAGATCTGAAAGCATTTGAAATGACATCGCACAGATATTCAACATCTGCGTCTGATAGAGACCCCGGCATGTCTTCTGTTAATCAGTAATGACAGAGAACGTTGTTTAAAGATGGACCCTTAAACTACTTTGTTTGTTGATGTGAAAATTGTATTTAAAGTACAGTCTGCAGGTCATTGTAAATATACCTACAAGTTTGGTAAAGGTAAACATTCAAATAATTACATTCAAATCCTTTTTGGAAGCAAAAATACTGGTTATATTCCTTGATTTGTAAAATCTGTATTTGTGTGACACATGACAGTAACACATAAAAATGGATCATACATTTTTAAGAGTGCAAAACTGGGATCAGGAGAGATTTATGTCCTCCAGGGATGAGAAAAGCCGACGTGACACAGGAAAACTCACTCTTATCAGCCTCAGCCATGTGGAATTACCGGATATGCTCTTAGATAATTCCTACCCTGTGAATTTACATCGCTTGACTTCTCAGGTCTTCCTAGGAAACACAAAACTGTTATTGTTATGAAATGCACCAAGTAACTTAGAAATCACAGTCAGACGTTTTTATTATTTTAGGTTGTAAAAATGTTTCTGCATCATTTCCATTTAGTTTTGAATGTTTTATTTTTGCTTGGTTATAAGAAAGTTTTGTCAAACTTTTTCAATAATCATTTGGCTAATTTTACTCCTAGCGATCAGAAGCGAACATTCTGTGTTGCATGTTTATTTCCACAAAATGGCAAGAAGACGCAGGTGAACCATAAAAATAACTAAACCGTGTTCAGACTTTTTACTTTATCTGGAAGGTTGAAAAGTTCATTTTAAGAGCACTTAAAAGCTGTCACTGGTTGCTTGTATAATGCAGATGACTCTGATATCCTCTGGGACCCGTTGAAGTTTATTTTTAAGTCTGTGGCGTGTCCGGCTGATTCTCAGTGAATTGTCGGTGTTGATGATTGTGAGAGTAAATGAGGGGATGTGTGGACGTGAAGATTTGCTAAAACATTCAGTAACAAAACAGGGAAGGCAAGTAAATACATTGCTCTGACACAGCTAACAATTTTATGTTGTAAGAACGTTTCCCTTTCAAATATGCTTCTAGCAGTTTAAGAATAATGTATTTGATGTATATGATATAAACGTGAAAAATGTTCTTCTAACATTTCTGCAAGAGTGTTTTCGGATAACGTTGGGAGAACTTTCAGAGAACATTTGCCACCTGACTAAATGTGACAGACGTAATAACAGGAACCTGACAGCAGGTTTGGGCACAAATGCACAAACAAACAGTTTGTAAACAGATGGCAGGATTTCTGAGAAAATGGCGTGAGTTCACACACAAGTTCAAGTCCTCTTCTGTTTTAAACACTCGAGAAACAATGTGAAGGCGTCACTGGATCAGACATTGACGCTTAAGATGTTTCCTTCCTACTTTTTTTACTCCTTTTTCCTCCGCAGCTTTGACCCCGTTCGGAGCGGCCCCCCGCCCCCCACCATTATCCCCCCTCCCAGTCTCATTTCCCATATGCGATGGGAGAAAACACGGACTTCTAGTTTATCTGAGGGTCAAATGTCGTCATCCAATTAAAACTAATATCCAGCTCCAGTCCTGCACTGAGAGGGATTGTATTTGTTGTGGTTATAGCTGGCAAATGTAAGACGTTTTAGTTCCTCCACGTTGTTTCAAATTCATTCATGATGTTTGCACGTTTAGCTGTTAGTGTCTGGACAGATCTGTTGTGCTACTTTAAAAGTGTGTGTGTGTGTGTGTGTTGTGTTGTGTTTACAAACAAAGGTGTGTGCAGGTGTTTGGGGGTTCTGCACAGTTTTGATATTGTTACTTTCATATGAAATCATTTCCTGCTTTTGAGAAGACCCCAGCAAGACCCCTTCTCACACACACAGGAAAGGATGTGAAAGCAGACAAACACAATTTCTTTGAGCAAGGAAGAGACAAACAATGTCCAGAGCATGCAAAACATCAAAACATATTATTAAAATGTGATTTTGAGATTTCAGAATTGTTTTAGTCAAATGGTAGTTTAATGGCAGGTTCCCTCTGTGACAACTTACCCCATATGATATGACAACATGCCCTCAGGATAAATTGCACAGAAAGTCAATGTTTGTTTTATTCATTCAGTCTTGGGCAATAATCGAGCAAACGTTCAAAGGTATGTGGTCATACAGCAATTGACTTCAGTTAATTATAAACTTACTGTCCATTAATAGGTTGACTATCCGGTTGTCGCTGATAAAAGGTTTAAACTGAGGTAAGTGATAAGTTTTGATTTGTGTGCATGTGAGCTGTGACATATTTTCAGCGTGTTAACAATGGCTCTTCCCGTGAGTCAAGCTTACAATCTCTCTCTTAACTTATGTACATCTAAACTCTGTATCCAACGGTTTGCCAAGGTCATGTGCGTAACATCCTGTCCGTGTGTAAAACCCATACAAAGATATGATTTATAAAACACAAAAATATGCAAACACTCTCCATTGTTGATTCTCCTGTCACCACTGTTACAGCAGACCAGAGCATGAGCTCTGTGTTCGCTCGGAATTATGGGATACATCCTGTAGGCCGGGCGAGCGCGTCCTGTTGTCCACCGGCACCATCCTGTATTCTGTCAAACATAAACGCTGGTTCCTCACTGACCTCAGACATCTGCTGCATCTTCACCAAAAACACAACATTCCACCCAGTGTCAACAACCCAGCTACAGTTTTAACTTAAGAACGTTATTAAGATCTTAAGAAAGTTATTTTTGAATGATGCATGAATGTTCAAATCATCCATTTTGTTTCATTTCTTTGTCCATTTCTTTGCTTATAGAACATTTCTCAAACTTTAAAAAAAAATTAAAACATTACAATAACTTTAGAATAACGTTTTTGATTAAATATATAACATCAAACAAATTCTGCTAATTTTACTGCAAGAATGCTTTTGATAACTTTGAGAGAACTTTGAGAGAACTTTTTGAGAACGTTGGCTAACATTCTGAGAATGCCCACAGTTAGCAGGAAACCCCTCCCCTTAAGAAGAATGAGACGAGACAAGAGTCATGGAAAGAATCTCATCTCAGACAGTTATAGCAAAAATATGTGATAATTAGTCCTGCAGTAAGTCCAGCGGCGGATCTGCTGAGCCCGTCTCTGCTGGACCCTCACGTCCTCCTCGATCTCTGAACGACGCAGATGTTTGTTTGTGTGTCAGAGGGACGGAGAGACAGAGAGTTTGTGGTAGAGTTTATCACACTGACACCAGACTAGGCCATTGGACTAAGTGTGAAACCTTGCATTCAGATGTTTGTAAGCAACGGTTCCATGCGAGGTCAAGCCAAATTCACCGGAGCGCGTAAGAGTGGCATTTCTCTGAGGCCCCAGGCATTAGTCACACAGCTACGCTGAGGACACCCTAACCACAGTGTGAACAATAATGCTGCTGTGGTGTTTTCCAATCGCTTTCCACTAAAAACAGAGACATGCCCGGCTCACCACAGGATTACCACAATACTCATTACATGCACTCGCTTGTTTTACTGGCAATACAGAGTTTGTCACTGTGTCTGTTATAGTCATTTGATTTATTGTAAAAATGCTTTTTTTGAAGATTAAAATACATTTTTGTACAAAAGTGCCATGCCATCCATAATACACATCAAAACACCACAGGCAGTAATCTTATAAATGACAAATATACACATTTTAATGCATCACATTTGTGGATGTTTACCAAGACGTGCCACGATAAGGTGCCGTCATTGACATGATTAGCCGTTGACATCACCGGCTAAAAAACACGTCAAACTGGTTGTTAGCTAAGACTATTTAATTGATAATAGTTTGTCTAGTAATTATAATAGATGCTTATAAGATAATATTCAATCTTTTGGTTGCACATTTAGATTTGTGAATGTAATATTTCATGTAATTGTTAGCAAACTTACCAATGAGGTCAATTTAATCAATGGTAAATATAAAAGTGAGATCATGTCTCATTTGTTCTGCTTTAACAACATTAAACAAACCGATTATAAACTGTTTTGGACCCAGTTTAGTATGAGCATTGTGATAAGGGCTTTTATCTCTCTTTGTATGCACACCTTTTGAACCCAACAAATGAAGCGGAGCGGATCGCTTTGGTCACAAGGACCTGATTTCACAATACGCACACATTGCATCAGAGGTTTGGCATGAAGGATTACTCCGTTTCTCCTGCTGACAGTAAAATTCCCCTTTTATATCCCCATCAAAGACCTTTTAGAGGAAATTGTTAATGTTCAATGACAGTGTAAAGGTGATGCCTTAGCTAACAGTTATCAAACACATTCTTGTCAGTTGAGTGTTTTTTCATGTTAACATTATTTCCAAATTGTTAGTGGAACCTTTTTAAAATGTTATCAAAACACGTCTGAATAACATTTTTATATGTAAGCAATAATGTTAATACAAAGCCTGGACTTTTTGAACTTTTAAAACAACACATTTCCCAAAGGAAACTTTAGGGAAACATTCTTGCAACCTATAATGTTTAACTGGTAAAGTTTGCATTGCTAGCCAACACAGTGTGATTTTACTGGGGGTGTCTTCAGTTTATTTTGTTGAAATAAGATTATGTTGATTGAATTTGTCTAATAATTGCAGTACAGCTTCATACAGTAGTTAGAAAACTTCTCCCTCCCTCTGTGTGTGTGTGTGTGTGTGTGTGTGTGTGTGTGTGTGTGTGTGTGTGTGTGTGTGTGTGTGTGTGTGTGTGTGTGTGTGTGTGTGTGTGTGTGTGTGTGTGTGTGTGTGTGTGTGTGTGTGTGTGTGTGTGTGAGTGTGTGTGTGTGTGTGATCACGGTAAACAGAAAATGTGAAACTTGAGTGAAGTTTAAAAAAGTTTAGTGGAGTCAGTGAATCGCCGCACCGCTTAGACTCCGCCTCCGCGCGTGACGTCACGTCGCGGGGCGGGTCTGATTCAGGGCGAAAAGCGAGAGTTGAGTTACAACAAACGCGTTTCTGCGAGAAAGAAAATGAATCGATCCTGACAGCCGGTCACACACCGGATTCGCGNGTTTAAAAAAGTTTAGTGGAGTCAGTGAATCGCCGCACCGCTTAGACTCCGCCTCCGCGCGTGACGTCACGTCGCGGGGCGGGTCTCATTCAGGGCGAAAAGCGAGAGTTGAGTTACAACAAACGCGTTTCTGCGAGAAAGAAAATGAATCGATCCTGACAGCCGGTCACACACCGGATTCGCGTTGATTTCTCCCCTCACGCTCGGTTTTAAAACCGTATCCGGACCCCGAAAGCGACCGACCGGCAGCCGGACAGCTGGGCTTAAGGATGGACGCATCCGCCACCGTGAAACGTGTGGTGAGAAACGTGGTCCTTGTTTCATGCGCTTGTGTTTGTGTGTGAAGCGTTTAATTAACGTTGTTTTGACGTTTAATTGAGGTTGTTGTGACGTGTAATTGTTGCTGTGATGTGTGACGTGCTACCGATCACGTCACGTCGGTGCACCAGCGTGGTGACGTCAAACTTCTCGATACCTGTGCAGTGATTTGATGTGTATTTACAGTATATTGGTACACGGTCTTATTTACGATTTTCTGCATTATAACTTACTTTTAAACACTTTCTGTGTGTCAGAAATGAGAAACGTGACACTTGGTCTAAACCCATTAAGGTCCTACTTGTTTAATATGGTGCCTTTCCTGTTAAAAATGCTGAATTATAACTTATATAAAAGTTTGTCTAAGCAGTTAGATAAGCTTTAAGTTTCTTGACTAATCTTGTTTTGACAACTAGCTCTCAAAGTTGTTAAAGTAACTCCTGGAAACCTGCAAACCTGGACAGTATTGTTAAGAGTTGTTTGTGTTTTGTCTTTTTTTGTCTTAAAGGCACATTTAATGCCAGAGAGTGTAAGTGGGGTTATTTTCGAGGAATATTTCAGAGCCAGCTGTGTGTGTTGATTTGTTTTTAATGATAAACGGAGTATTTTCCAGTCGTCTCCATTCAAGTGAAGCTCATCTTGGGAGAATTCCCTGCCAGCGTTGAGTTATTCCACATCGAAAGAGTCGCTCACTGCCGCTGTTGGTTTTTCCAGCTCTTCTGTGCCAAAAGTGCCAAAAGTGTTCAAACTTTTCACTCGCTGAATGTTGGGACGTACCTTCAATACTTTCCCCTGAGCCTCACTTGCACTCGTCTTTAACTCTTAACAGAGAGAGGCAGTGAGTTAACTGAGACCCTGCATTAAGTTTGTGTGTTTTTGTGCAAATGCATGTAATTTTTTTAATCTTTGAACCTGTAGCAGCAGATATTTAAATTACTTAAAACTTTATTTTACGTGAAACTTTACTTAAAAGATTTTGGGACATTTACTGCGGATTAGATTAGACAAGTGACGGCAGTTCTTG
>JBAJNP010010712.1:0-16005 GCA_036877545.1 Yasuhikotakia modesta
GTTGCTAGCACAACGCTCTACCATTAAAGATTGAAACGCAAACAAAATGGGCTGAATACATATATGCCATTCATTATCTCCTACATAAAGTTTGGATTTCTGAGTGATAAATGTCTTTTTCAAGCCTTTTTTGACCTCAGTCCTCAGTATTTATTTATCGTTATCAAAGCCCAAAATGGAAAATGTAATTCCAGTGTTTTGTGATTGCTGGGTTTATGAAATGTTGTACCAAACAAATGTCGTAGTTTAGGTTTCTAGATTGTTAAGCCAGTCAGTCTCACTGTCTGTTTGGTTTGTTTTTCTCAGCCCTGCCAAAAGAATATCAGCGGATTGGCAAAGCTTTTCAGAATTTGTCGTCAGTTTTCAACAGCAGTGGCTATGAAGGTACCAGAAACTGTTTACTTCCTCTTACCAACTAAAATCTATGAACATAAATATGTTTCTTCTCTTTTTAGCATCCGGTATAGTGCTGAGAAACTCTTAAACGTAATCTTGTTGTCACTTGTTGCTTTTTTGTCCCTCCTGATGTATTAAATGCCTAACAAAAATATAAACACCACGACAGGGGCATACAAACAATATGAGGTTATCATCTTATCTTAATAACTGTACAGTAAATACTGTTAAAATGCCGGCAAAAACAGATTAGCATTTATTCTCTTGTATAAGCTTGCAGACGTTTGTACATTGTCAAACATCTACAACTTTCTCGTCACACAATCACCATAATATGATCCAGCTGTCATGATCGTATCCTGATGTTGTAAGTGTGTCCGCAGGGGAGTCCACGCTGACCGACGCGCTGACGGCTGCAGGAAAAACCTACGAGGAGATTGCTCAGATGGTAGCCGAACAGGTACAACAACTGTCACCTGAAAATGATTTACTCACCCCGTCACACGCTTCACACCTGTACGATTGTGACGTGGTCCCAGCTAACATTCAGAGCATTGGCTAACGTTCTCTATAAGGTCTATCAAAGTTCTTGCAATAACATTAGTATAATGTTGTTCAATGTTATATAATCAAAAACAGTATTTTATGTTGTTGTTGAAACGTTTAAAGAACTATTAAAAAATGTTTGGATGTGTTCTTATGTCAAGCAGTAATGTTAATACAACACCTCAAAAACATTTTTTAAGGTTTTTGTTAAGTAATGTAAATGTTAAGAGAACATTCTTACAACCTTAAATTGTTAGCTGTGTAATGCAAGTTTCCCTGTGCTGTTATACAAAATATCAGCACTCTAAAATTCTTTAATAATGATTATACATAGTGTGTGTGTGGGTGTGGGTGTGTGTGTGTGTTTTTGTACATAGTACTCATTCACAAACGTACGGCAGTGACGTAAACATTTGGTGACATTGAAATGAAACGGCCCTGAATGTGATTGTGTCTCGTCAGGTTTAATCACTGTGTTTTGTCTCTCTCTGTTTCTCTAGCCCAAGAAAGACCTTCACTTTCTCATGGAAACCAACAATGAGTACAAAGGTCTTCTCGGTTGCTTCCCGGACACTATAGGAGTTCACAAGGTGAGCAGACACTGAAAAAGCTACAACTCGTTCATATACAATCTGTGGATCATTGTGTTTTTACCTTTCATTTAACAGGCTGCTATTGAGAAAGTAAAGGAGGGAGACAAACTAGTGGCTGCCAACAAAATCAGCGCATCGGATAAAGTGTCCATGGCTAAACGTGTCAGTGTTATGTCTTACGCGCTGCAAGGTATTGAAACCATTTAAAGTGACCTCATAGTATTTTGACACTTTAAAAACTGAGGCTGAAGTGAATGATGTTGCATTAGATAAACCACGTGCTAGTAGTTTGACGAATTTGACAAATCTTTACCCTCCGCAGCGGAGATGAACCATTTCCATACCAACCGTATCTATGACTACAACCGGGTGATGCAGCAGTACCTGGAGGAACAAGTGAAATTCTATGAGACGGTAAATTTTAGCAGTCAACAAATTTTAATTGTTTTGTGGGTATATATATGTATGTATGTATATATGTGTGTGTGTGTGTGTGTGTGTATATATGTGTGTGTGTGAATATATGTGTTTGAAGTTGAACTACAAAGTTGATTTGTTGTCACAGATTGCAGAGAAACTACGACACGCTCACAGTCGATTTACCACCATGTGAAAACGGACCCTCTGAAAGCTGCCCTGCTTTTGTTGTTTCCTGTTTCTCTCAATCTTTCCGTCACTCTTTTATTTGATCATTGGTGTCATGATATCAGTGCCATACAAAGATACAGTAACTCGCGAATCTCAGGCCAAAGATAGTTTAGAGCGAGCGCTAGCGTACACACAGTGTTACGTGAGCAGCGCACAAAGAGTCTCTTAAAAGCAGCTACAGATTTTCTATAAAAATCAGAAATTGTTGGGGGACTTTAATTATTATAATATTCTTGTTGATTTATAAATTCATCACTTTGAATGTCCAACATTTGCTTCCATTAGTCCATTATGTGTCTGTCCCTCCATGCAATATTACAATTACAGTAACTGAATTCACTTTGAAACAACTGGCCTAAATATACGGTCGTTTCGTGTCCAGCACTCTGAGGGCTTGGCTCATTCACATTTACTGTGCCTTATTTTATGTTATAGACAGGAGCAAAAACATGCTTTTATTCACTGCACTTTACCGCGTTATATCAGTTGTGTTTTCCTTTTTTTGTAAAGGCCAAAGCAACACAAACATTGTTTTCAAAAGAGGGTTTTAGAAACGCAGGAGGGCTGGTCCTTTTTCTCATTACAGATTATATTTAGACATTAAACACACTTATGTTTCTCCTCTCAAAGCCCAGTTACAGAAATCTCGGTAAACTTTTCAAAAAAATGTATACTTTCGCCTCAGTTATCATCAGTAATTGTTTATCCTGTAAGAATGAATTTATACTCAAAATGCATGTTCTCCGGTTGTTCGTGTATTTTTATGTATAGCAATGTTTGCAAAACCTTTGAAAATATGAGATTGTGATTAAATAAATGTTGATTTGTACTCAGTTGTGTTTCTTTATTGATTCAGTTACGGTGAAAAATGCAATAATAGTGTTTATATTTCTTCAAAACAGTGATATAATGTTTTTTTAACACGTTTGAGGAATGACACAGATCTGTGAGATCTGGCTGTGAATATAAACGAGTCCGTCTCAAAAGATGTTTTGTTTATAGCCGAAAGTGTGACGCTCCAAATTGGTGTGTTGTAAACAAGCACATTTTATTTAGTCTTGCATCTATTTTGAATACACATTTATAAAATAAGTCAACAAAATGTTTCTTTAAAGCTTACATTCATGAGTATATAAAATATAGGCATATACAGAAGCGTACACATACAATTTAGGATCACTGACAAAGACTGAGTCAAAGTTGTGTGGATGAATTTGACTGCTTTACCAGTTAAGCTCCATTCGTCAGTATTTAAGTCCATAAACAATTTTTTAAACACCACAACTTTTTTTCCTACAATGAAAAAAATACATCCATCCTGCTGTGTGGCTGTGGCTCTGAGAACTGTGATTGGCTGGTATTGGCTGGTATGTTTGGTCCGCCCTGATTCAGGGCGATAGATGCGGTCGGAAGGTTCTGGGTCGAATCATCATGCTTACTTTCCTTAGAGAATAATAATCCGAATCTTTCCAGGTGTACCATACGATTCCATCTGGTCCAAGCGGATTTTTCCCCTTCAGGGAATAACGTCCACCCTGATGTTTAGAAAAACAACATTAATTTCAGACGATCAGAGGTGGTTAGCTAGACATTTTGATCTTGAAGATAAAAAATGTTACGTGTTAAAGACCCAGGCGTGTGTTTTTCTTAAATCTAATCAAATAACTTGTGACTTGGACACGTAAAGTTGACTTGAGAGTTGATTTGGGGCCAGAGACTCCAAGTCA
Source organism: Yasuhikotakia modesta (assembly GCA_036877545.1). Lineage (NCBI taxonomy): Eukaryota > Metazoa > Chordata > Actinopteri > Cypriniformes > Botiidae > Yasuhikotakia > Yasuhikotakia modesta. The sequence continues at coordinate 3,911 of JBAJNP010010712.1, forward strand.
GTACAAAGTTTAAATGTATTTAATGTCTGGTGTTTGCTAAAGCTTTGTGAAGTTACTGTAATTACTGTAATCTACAATATAGCCACACAGAAGCCACACCTACATACCTTGTAGTAGATGCCATTGAGGTTTGCGTAGAAACACTGGTTGTACCACCAGCCGGCGTGCGAGATCTCAGCACAGATGTTGCCCGTGTCAGGTGTGCTGAAGCCCTGCTTGTCGTGGTACCAGCTGAAGGAGTCCTCCACGGTTCCGCTGAACCCGGACACATGCAGACGATACTGCGTGTTCTCGTCCTCCACGCTGTAGAATGAGGGAAGAATAAGGTTGAGAACAATTCAATGACCCACAGTGGCAGATAACACATCACATTCCTGTGAAGAATGAAGCCACGCCCTCAGTTCTCACACCTGAAAGGCCTCACCTGAAACTCTGATACAGGGCATGTTTGTGTTTCCCACTCCAGTCCTCCAGATCGATGCGGAGCGTGTAGTCTCCCTGGCTGCTGAGGTCATGGATGTGCGTGTTTCCCAGCCAGTATTCCGTGTGAAGGTCCCCAAATCCCTCTTTATATTCCTTCCAGCTGCGGTCAAAGTTCACAGAACCATCTTGCCTACGCTGGATCACGGTCCAGCCGCCACCTGCCAGAAGCACAGAACACGTTCAGTCCATCAGAATATTTATAATAGGGAGAAAATGTAAGACGACTATATAGTATTTTCTAGCATTCAACAAATCAAATCTATGAGTTTAATGGACATAGCAAGTAATTTAGTTTCCAGATTACGGCCGTCACAATTATACTTATGGTCAGAGAGCGTTTTGCAGGTCATCAAAAAGATATTTGCATCTCCTATTTTCAGACTCAAAACAGGATCCTTGTGTCCCGCTGGTGCCATTTCAGCACAAAACCGAAGTCTCATCGGACAGATTAAAGAAGCTGTTTGGAGCATCATTATAAGAGTTTGTTTCTGATAGTCTTTAATGTCTCCATAAACAATATAAAAATAAAGCAGTGATTCATCCATAATACGTTTCTGCGGTCTTTACCAGCACAACAATTCAACTTAAAGTACAGCCGCACTCAGCTTTGAATTTTGTATGGGTCCGAAGTTCAGATTTAACCAGCTTTCTCAAAGACCCTTCATAATAAAAAAAAGGCCCCCAAAAAGTTATAGATCACAGTTCCTCACCGTCTGTGTCCATATCACAGTACACCTCCACAGGCATGGCCCCTAGTGAGGGCACTACAGTGTAGATCCCAGATCGTCGTACTCCATTGTAATAGAGGGAGGCACAGTCGATGGGGCAATTTCTCACATGTTGCACTTCTAAATAAAAAACAAAAACATTCAGCAATACTGAATTTTCAGCAGTAATTCAGTCAGACATTCTGAGCTGGACGTGTGATAGACAGGAAAATGATTTGTCACCCTCTGTTGGTCAAAGGCAGTAATTGATAATGATTCTTTAAATGATGTAAATAGCAAAGTTGTTTTGATGGGTCCACATACCTAAGTATTTATGGGCATTAAAGTTGCAATTGGAGGGTTTAAAAAAAAGCAAAAATCTATTTTCTTACCTCACACACAGATTTGCACAGATGTTAAGTTGTGAAATGCCAGTTTGACTCTATTTACATTATTTATCATACATAATGAAGTACATAATTTAACCTGCAATTGTATGTTTCAAACAGAGATGGCGGCAGAGAGGCGGATCATCTAAACTGTTCTTTTAACTATAAACACTTTTATGACCCTGCATATTGGTTGCTAAGGAAAACAGGACAGTGTTACCGGGATGCAGGGCCTCGTGAGCACTGAGCAGAGGGCTGGTGCGGACGATGTTTATCATGCAGCCGGGGTTTCGTCTCACTTTCTCCACCAGCAGTGAGAGGTTATGTATCTGGGCCTGCAGGTCATAGATCAAGGAACCTTGAACGTGTAACAGAGTTGTGGCTTCTGCATAATGGTCCTCAAGATCATGCAAACGTTGCTCCACAGACGAGTTATTGCGGTTCTTCTCCTCACTCTGTGAAGGAGCCACAAACATCACAGCGAGAAATAATTATGGATTATCTTTACAGAATGAGACGCTCTCAGTTTGAGTTTATTGGGGTAAAATGGCCGGAGATAAGAGCAGGACGGTGTGTGTTTGAGCTGTGAATTATTCCTTCGTTTAACAGCACGTGAAGAGCTCAAGGGTGCATATAAATGAAAACACGTGCGGAGGGAAAGATTTAGCATGCTAATCCTGTTAGCTCTCAGGTCAAGGAGACTTCAGTCTGAAAACTTACACGAGCGCTCACAGGAGGTTAGCATGTTCATGTTCTGTGTTTTTTTATGGTACTTCAAAGTACAAAGAACATGAAATAAAAAAATCTAATAAAATTGGGTTTATTATATTACATTGTTTGGTGTAAAATATAGTGCAACTTTTATTAGGAGGTGTCAGAAAGATTCTTGAATGCAGTATTTTATGTGTCAATAAAAATTGATGGTTTCTCCTACATAAAATTAGACATTACATTATATAAAGAGCTGGTTGTGATGTAATGGGCCTCAGCTGAGATCAAAGCTGCACTGTGGTGTCCCTGGAATTAATGGATTTTTGTTGGGCTAAACAATTGCAGCTAAAGTGACTCAAGTTTCCTCATTGCCTAGTGTTAGAAACATGTCACACCTTTCTTGACCTTTTCTTCTCACAGCTAAAAACCAAACACTTTTGGTTTTTGAAAAACGCCTGAAAAATATAGAAAGCTTTTTCAAAAGAGTGACTAGCATTCAATTTAGCAACTTTCTTAATTGTTTTTATATTTTCCAACAGACTGCAGTGCACATAGTTTAAGTATTTATATATAAATATATATATAAATATATACAGCGCAAAGGTTGTGGGTTCGATCCCAAGGAACACAAGTACTATTTAAAGAAAATGAAGTCACTTTGATCTCACCTGTAGTTCTAACACTTTAACTCTATGTCGGTGATTTCGCAGCTCCTCCTGAAGTTCGGACACCGTCTCCCGCAGGGCCAGAATCTGCTGCTTGCGTTCCTCGTTCTCATGAAGCCAGTAAGAAACTTCATCCGTACAGCGAAACATGTCCGGGCAGCGCTGGTCGTCCAACTGGGGCAGCGTCGCCGTTAGCCGACACATCCCATCTTCCAGAACCTGATTGCTGTAGTCACCACACTGTGAGGTACTGATCCGGTGGGAGTGGTCATCATCGCTCGCACCCGTTACCGAAAACAGTACAGCCAGCAAAAGGGGAAAGACAGTCCTGACGTCCATGTGTTCTGCTGGGCTGACTCTCCTGAGGAGAGGGCCAGGGTACAAACTGACCTCTGACCTCCAGTCTTAAGAGTTGGGAACAGCTCGACACACAGGAAGGTCCCTCAGGACACGACTGTCATGGTTTCCAATAGCAACTCATCTGAAAACAAAACACAATCTCACTAGTCAGTGTTGTTTGTTTAGGGAATGAGCACTTTAAAGCCACAATTATAAAACACAAAGCTGTGTTCTGATACTCAGCGACTCTAAATTGTGACATTTTACTACACGCTACACTTGTCAGGGAACTATAGGTCAGCTGTCACAAACCACAACGTGTTGAAGACGGTCTCTTAGGCCCTAAAATAGACTCTTACCTCACATTTACAAATGTAGTTTTGTATTACATTAAAAGCCAATTGTTTTTATATTGTGTTAGGTACTGTAAAGACAGAACATTTTTAAAAAGCCTGAGAAAAGGTTTCTGTGTTTAACGAACACAAAAAAGAAAAAATCTTTAAATTCATACAGCAATATGACAGACACAAAAATTAAATAAAAACTGAGTTTAAAACATTGAACAGTAAAACATATTATCTACTTTAGCTTCTTTGCATAGTGCACTAGATCCAACATGGAGATGTTTTAAATCAAACCGTATCAGAGCCCTGCCTGCGATTCTGTACAGTCACATCCTGAAAAATGAATACAAGAATGAAACTGTATCACAGTGACAGATTTTATGCCTAAAGGTGACATTTTCATTTTGAGGAACCTCAGCACCTGTTTGTTACATTTACTCTTGACACAGCACCTCATACAAAATCCCACCTGAGACGTTTCTCAAACGGTTTCACAGCCTTTGACGCACCTTTGAAGCGCTACAGTGCTAACAGACGACATTTTCCACAGAGAAATCCATAGAGATTTGATGCAGTTGAGGTCTATAGGGAAACGTGGCCATGCTGTGATCTAACACAAATCTATTAAGTATTCATCATTACCTGTTTAAATGCCGCTAATATTTCCAACTTGTCTTCTGAGGATAGTGAGGAAAGAAGAAGATGTGATTCTCTCTCTCTTTCTCGGCCGTGTGTTGCAGGATACAGCCGATGCGCTGGGCATGTTATCCTCTTAAATCCATGTAATTGGATTCCTGATTAGGAGAAACAGAGGAGAGACGGATCCAGCCATCGGATTACAGCCACACTGAACTTCCTTCTTCTGTTTGCTGAGGTGTGATCAATCAAACCTGATAGACAGACAAAAATACATCAAAGTGTGTTTGTAAAAAATGTATCTGGGTGGGTGCTAAAGTTTAACTCTAAACATGTTTAACTCTTGATATATAAACCTAATATCATTGATGTTGCTAAAAGTGCTACATATAAAAAGTGTTATATATAAAAAAGTTTATATATAAATATATATAAATAGATTTTATATATAATGTAATGTAGCATAACACACACACACACACAGGTCTGTGCAAAACCTGATAATCCATGTTTTCCCAGCATGATTAGAGAAAGACCATCATTGGTGACTCAGTGGAAGTCCAGAGAAACTGGCATTTTGTACAAAAGTTATTCGATTTACGATCTAGAAATAGACTCTAAACATTGTGTTTGTCTGCTGGTTTTATTAGATTTTATATCCCAGATTGTTAACATGGTCTCAGACTTTTAGGCCCCGCTGTTTAAAACTGGAAATAGTTGTATGGTGGTTTTATAAGCAAATTACTGTTATGAGTGTCACACAGCAGAGTTTCTGTAGCCCCCTACAGGCTGTGGGGTGGAGACACTGAGATGGACCTGAGATCCTTTTAACAAGTTATTCTGATCTTCCGACCTTGTGCTCCTCTGAGGTGCTGCTAATTTCTCCATGAGAAAACCGTGCATCTGCAGGGTGAGGGCATTTAATATACAGCACCTACTTCAACGTCAACAAAGCTTTCTTTAAACAGTATCATGGACAGACAATGCAAAGACTAAATAAGGACATATTTTGAAAGTTGCATCTCTGATTTCAAAGGTTCACGTAAGCTTTTGAATGTGAGCTGCGTTTTAAAATAGCGCATTCAAAACTTTCTGGTCATTATCTGTCCTGCATTAAACCGTGTCGCTGCAGTTCTTTTAAAAAGCATCTTCCATTTATGAAAGAAAGAGCATCACCAAACCTTGAAAAATGACACAAAGATGCTGTTTTTAATCACACTAGACTCCTGTTTTTTCAGCATGACCCTGAGAATAAAAATTCTGAATGAAACACATTTCAGTGTGATAATGTGAAGAGGGGCGAGTGAGAAAGAGAGTAATTCATTTATCACACGTTACCACGACAACCCGACACTACACATCCTCCAGGTGTAATTACATTTGCTGTTGATGAACCTTGAGGCAAAAATGGACTTTGGCTGTAAAGAAACAAACAAGACAAAATGTCTTGAGTTAAAGTTAGAGCAATTGTTGGGTTTGAGTGGAAAACATCTTGAGATCTTTGTTACGCGCTCAAACAAAAGCGCATCTGTTCTGTGCGATTGATTTGCACGGCTCCATGTGTCTCCATGTGTGAGGAGAAAACTGTGATGTGATTAAATCATCCCCCCTTCATTTTCTGTTTAATCCTGGGGTTAAATTTCACAGAAATCAGCTGTCAGGTGTGTCAGATGACATTGCATCTAATTTATCTTTCACCTGCCACTTCCTGTCTGTTTCTACGTCTGTCAAATAACGTTTATAACTCATTTACCTTGTGGACCCCGAAGCCCCACCCACTCTGTAACCCCACCTCAGCAGAGACCACCTGATCATCTTGCAGCCTTCAGGCTCACGCTGCACCTGTGAGTATATAAAAGAGCAGAGCTCATTCAGAAAAACACAGCAAGAGAGCGAGAGAGAGACATTAAACAGGAGATGAATACACCAGCTTCTCTGAGATCAGAACCGGAGATCTTTAAAGATTGGAGGCAAAAGAGACTTTTCACAACAAACTCCTCAAATTACCAAAGGTAAGAAACATCATTTTACTTAAAAAGAAAACATTCTGTTTATTTCATACATTACTGTATTCTTATCTTGTTCTGTTAATAAGAATTTGTTATTGTTTGTATTTTATTTGTTTGTTTATCAGATGTAAAAACTATTTTAGGAATGAATGTTTTAGAGGTAAATGAAAGAATTTGATTTACAGCACAACTGGAGATGTTTCGAACTGTTTTGATCATCATGGAAAACTGGAAATAGCAGTTTCCTCATTGTAAAAATTCCTCTTAACAACAATAAAAAAACAATAATAAGTGCTGTAAATGTGACTTAATAGTTATGATATTTATACCTACTATATATGTCTGTATATATATGTATACTGTATATATATACATATATATATATATACTGCATACATGCATGTAAACATATACAGTACATATACACATATATATACATATATATACACATTCATATATACATATACTATTACATATATAGTCTTTCACTCATGCAATACTGCAGTTGACGTCAGGCTATATTATTGGACCACTGCAGCACAAATCTGTCACCCAATAAAACAGATATAAATAAGGAAAGACTCAACTTTCTAATTTTATTACGTTGTTAACACTGATGCTCGTCATATAGAAATAAAAAGACCCAAAGTTGGTAGAGCACATATCGTTTCTCATATTAGGTGCCCACACAGAGGACCACCAGGACGGGAACGGTGGGCAGAGCAACACGATCCCACCAAATGAATGAAACCAAAGTTGATTCACGAAAATACCTGAATATAGTAACAATCTGTCCTTGGCTGTAAACGTGTCTCAGTTTCCGCTGTTTCTTTACTTTCAGTTGCGCATAATGAATCATTTACATGTTACCGGGGGGTGAAAAACTGCGATGCGTTTTCTTGCGTTCCCAGGAAGATGAACGGCCCCTCCTGGAGGATGTTTGCGGTGGTTTTGTGTTTTTATGGCACGTGTTTGGATGGGACGGACTGCATGAGTCTAAAATCTAACGAGCAGAAACTGGTAAGATGCGTTTAATGCCTTTAATAAAACCACACGAGACAATTTTGGTGGGAGCAACAAAAGAGCAAATAAACGCGTAAAAGTTGAAAAATAAGTGAAAATAATTTTTCTGCATGAAATATATAAAGAACATGTTAAAGTTTCTTAATATAAACTCAATAATACACAACCTGTTGATGAACAAACTATTTAATAAACAACCTATTGATAAACAAACTATTTAATAAACAACCTATTAATAAACAAACTATTGATAAACAAACTATTTAATAAACACACTATTTAATAAACAAACCATAAGTAATAGTAACACTCTTTAAACTTACGCTAGTTGCATTACTAGTAAACATTACATTTACTTTTTATACGTAAACATTATACATCATTTATTTATTATTATTATTATTTATTTACTTTTTACCACATTTTGCAGGATTGCATCAGGCACCGCAGCAGTGCGCGTGACCTCACCGCGACTCTCACGTCCCCCGAACGGCAGAACGACGAGGCAGAGGAGGGTGATGAAGAACAGCTGACCCTGGACCTGCTTTTATCCGCTCTGTCTCCTGACTCATCCGAAGCGCGGGACCCCGCAGACCCCCTCCGCAGCGAGGAGAGGAGGTCGTACTCCATGGAGCACTTCCGCTGGGGGAAACCCATGGGTCTCAAGCGCCGGCCGGTCAAGGTCTTCCCCGGCATCGCGCTGGAGGTGGAGCCGGAGGGGTCCACGGAGAGGATGCGGGTGCAGCGGGGACAGGACGCCGACCCCCGGCAGACGAATAATAACGCGAGGAGCAACGGGAAGTACCGCATGACCCACTTCCGGTGGAACGGCCCGCCTGACAACCGCTACGGAGGGTTTACGAGGCCGCGCGCAGAGCAATCCCACAAGCCCCTGTTCACCCTCTTACGTCACGATGACGTGTCGAAATGAAGAAATTCCCGAAAGTCCCGAAATTAAGAGAACTGATAAATTTATGCTTTTCTTTGTCTGTACGTGAAGAAAACGCATCACAAATTACGTATTTATCAAAAGTCAGGGTTATTTAACAAATACGGTTATTTATGCAAATGAGGCTTCGTTCAGATCGTTGCTTGATCTTTCCACACCTTAAGTTGTTCTTAAGTTATTCTCTGTCATTTAAAAAGAAATAATGCTGGGTATTCATCTTGTTTAGTTAATTCTACTGTAATATACTGTACATGAAATGCATTAAAATTTGCAATGTTACAAGCTGTGGGTTTCCATGTGGAAATTTGCATAAGTTGTTGGCATCAGTTTGGTATTTACCAGCTATTTTTGATTTATATTGTGCGCGGAAACTTGAAGCATCTACAGTTTCTAAATTATGACATGCCATAAATCACATCTAAAACTAACCTAAATATAACATTGGTGCATGCAACTCAAACTCATGCCTATTTTAGGCTGGAGTATTGAATCTGTGTTAAGACTGAGTCTAAAAACAAAAAACAAGCCAGAGTTTTAGTGCATCACGCATCAGATAAACAAATGCCATTAACCACACAGTCTGCAAACAACCTGACAAAGTTGCTTCGAAATTGCAAAGGCAAAACATGCACATTTTACTGTACTGAAAATGTTTTATTCTCAACTGGGACACAAAACCAAAAATAAATCATCGCCATGTTTCATTACATGAAGAATTTTCACCCAGACTGACCGATACTTCAAAACAAAAGCATCTCCAATGCAAAACTCTTATTCTCACCAAAAATAACAAATTACACAGTCTTAATAATCAATGACCACCTTTTTCATGACTGAACTGACTGACTGAACTATGTTTTTGAAGAACGTGAGAGTATTTGCAGGACTTATCAAGTAAAGTTTTGACTGACAGCTATAAACATGAAGCACAAACTGTTTGTTTATCTCTGCTTGCATTTGTCACTTATTAAAATAACTGCTGCTCTGTGTAATCTAAATAACTAAATCCCTTCATAGAAATATTTTTTTAAAATGGCTTTTACACACAGCCTTGTTTTACACGGTTTTAAAAACACTTTTAAAGTCACGCTTAAAGTGTAAATAGCCATCACGTGATCGCAAGAGCAACAGCATGTTGACAGAACATTTCAGAAACAATAATTCAGTCCATGCATGGCACAGTGATAGATACACAAACAGGGACACACACACACACACAGAGGAACGTGACATTAATTTGGATGTTTTGGCTTATGTTTCACAAATCATATGAGACTCATAATATTAAATGTGTATTTACAAAACCTGCAATCGCTCGTGACATCGCATGTGATGTTGAAGTAGTTAAGTAGGTCATGACATAGATTTGTTTTGGAGACGTACGTCCACAAATTCACATGAAGATCTTAATAACTGAGTAAATTATTTTACTTTATACCTCAAAATATGTCATGTTACTTTAAATGACACAGTTGGGACCCACAGTTTGACCAGAAACACAATGTAAATTATAGCAATGTTGTAGGGTTTAACTCAGGGGTAAATGGGGTAAAACTACGAATAGCTGTTTATTTGAAGACATAGCAGCCATTGCATGTTTGCTCTAAAAATAAAGCTGCCATGCTGGTTAAGTCTTTATGGGGAGACAGACACACACACACATTCACTCAGTTAGACAATTAACTAACCAGTTAATACCAGGACTAATTCAGTGCCGTCTAAAACTAATAACTATAGTTATTTACATATACCTGTGGAGATCCTTTTCGTAACTTCATATACACAATGAAAAAAGCTTAAACTTACAAAAAAACATTTAAAAATCGTCTGAGGCCACAATACTGCAAGGAAGCGCTCAAAAAAACACAGCCGGTTACAGATGCTAACTGATGCGTCAAAATAGATAAAAAATTAAAAAAGTGCTAATTAATTAAACAAAACGAACACAAATTAGCACCGACAATTAAAAATCAAAAATGTATGAACAAACTTGACAATCGGGCACTAACCCTGACTAGCCATGCGATATTAAACTAAACACACAACTAAAGAGAGTACATCTCAAGTTACTGTATTTAAATATCACCAGGCGTGTTTGTGTTATATATTGTGCACCTACTGTTGTGATTTTGCTTGTGTTAAACTCTGTATCTGTTTGTGCTAGGTTTACTGTAACGATCATAATATTATTAGTAATATTTTGGTGACAACTGTCAATAGAAAAAACGCTGTAACCGAAATCAGATCAGGCATCAGATGTGCTGAAATCTCTCCAGTAGTTGGTTGAGTGTCTGCAGCAGTCACAGTGAACAGACAGGAAGAACTGATGACGTCATTGCCTCTGAGGCTTATGGGAAATCACGGGGCCATCAATGGATTTTGCTGCGTTAAAAACATCAAATTATAGTTGAATATCGGAAACTCTTGAATCCTGAGTGGAGCTGCGCTAGTAAACGCACAAGTCTGGGAACTTCATCTCGTAAACGGGGATTGAGCGACTCTGGGTTTGGCCGTAACTGGATGTGATGGTTCCAGAAGGACTGGGAGGAGGCCTGGAAACCAGAACAAGCGAAAAGATAAGAGGATTTATCAGCGTAAACAGACCTGTACGAGAAACGCCGGCCGTATCAAGGACTTGCGCTTACCTGATTGTGATTTCAAAGATCTGATTAAGTTTGCTCTGCAACATTGTAGCCTTAGAGAAAACAGATAAACCGTTATTAGCCCTACGTTGCAACAATAGGCTGATCGATGGGTAACCGATAAAACATGTATGAGTATTAAATTACAAAAAACAACAACACACAAATTAAAAAAGTGTCTGACTCACTCTGGCACCGCAGTGGGCAGCTATTTCCTCAAAGGGGGCTTTCTGAAACTTCTCTACCACCTGTCTTCTGCGTTCCTTCTCTTGTTCCTCCACACCCACACTGTCCACTGGAGAACACACACACACAGTCCATCACTGTTCAGTTTACTAAATGAGATTTATAAAGATGGTGACAGTTACACGCAGGTTCTGTAATGTTCGATTCTTATTAAATCAACCCACCAATGGCGTTTTTTAGGGTTTCAAATGTGATTTCTTCAGCTGGCGTTCTCTGAAATGACATCAAATCAGTTTATTGCAATATAAGAACATTCTGTATATAATCATATATTTTTGTGTGTTGAGTGTATGTGTGAGTGTATATGTGTGTATGTGAGAGTCCTGATAAAAACATGTGTACCTTGAATTCACTGTAAGTCACTTTGGATAAAAGCGTCTGCCAAATGCCTAAATGTAAATGTAATGTAAATGTAGAGTGTGTGTGTGTGTGTGTTTACCTCCTCTTTTTCTGGACTGTTTCTGGAATCAACTTCCACCTGAAGAGATATTGTTTCTCCGACACTCTTTCTCTTGGACAGCCGGTCCTCATCTGACACACATGGGTAAAGTTACTTCAGTTTATTAATAAATCTCTGTCAGTCAGCTGATGCGTATGCATACCTGTGAATTGTGGGACATAAAGTGTGGCCAGTCGGTCCGTGTTGTAGCCGCTTCCTCCCAGAACTTCTGTGATCTTGGCCTGCTGGAACAGCACCTCTGCTTCCAGCTTCTCCATTGACTTAGGAATCCTGGGAAACATCCGGGTAATGGGTCAACCATACATTCCAGCATTTACAGACATACAGCATCAGGAAAACACAGGTGACATTTTTCTTACTTTGGATTTTCGATAAAAACATCCTCAGGTAACAGGTACGGACTGTCTTTTAATCTCATATCAATCACCTGCAAAAAAGTTACAATATGTGTTTTATTATTTAGTCATTGACAGCGTGTGTGTGTGTGTGTGT
>JBAJNP010010713.1:0-16004 GCA_036877545.1 Yasuhikotakia modesta
TGCAGGTGTTTAGAGTTTATTAGTTGATTCAGATGATTAGGTTAATAGCTGGTTTAAAGAACCTTTTCATGATATGCTAATTTTTTGAGATAGGAATTTTGGGTTTTCATGAGCTGTATGCCAAAATCATCAATATTAAAACAATAAAAGGCTTGAACTACTTCAGTTGTGTGTAATGAATCTAAAATATATGAAATCTAATGTTTATCAGTACATTACAGAAAATAATGAACTTTATCACAATATGCTAATTTTCTGAGAAGGACCTGTATATTGTTTTAAAATGTCATTAGCATGTGTTGCACATGTTACTAACATGAATTGCTATAATACATCAAGATTATTCCAATTACAGCAATTTCAATATACAGCAAGATTCCAAACACATGATACATTAATTCATGTGTTTTGTTTTGGGACAAATGATGTACAGTGTACACAAACTATTTTAATCACCCCCATAAAATTAGCAAAACGCTGAAGCCAGTAATGCCTCAATCTCTGAATGATAGATGGAGACAAAGTTTATATAATGTACTAATCATGTTCATCCAACTTTATCATTTGTAGCTGGTTATAGTTACATTCCTTATTTGTTTCTCCCTCAGAACATTTGCCTCTAATTGTCTTATGCAATTACCCATGACTTCATAGGGTGAGAAATATTATTTCTTAATTGTCTTGTTTTCTCTGGAGAAACAAGTTGAGGATGATGTTCTATATAATTACCATAGTCAAGCCAAGAAACATCTTCTGAAATGTTAATGATACTCTTCCAGAAACACTTATCAGGAGGTTAATGAATAATTATTACACGCTTTACATCCCTGCTCTCAGGAAAGATCACATTACTGTTACATTCGGGAAGAGCAGAAAATGAATCTTGGATTTCCGCTGTAATGATGGTTATGTTGGATGCATGTGCATAATGTAATGTGATGTAAATGCCTTATACAGTAGTGATTAATTATTTCATCTTTCTTACTGGATATATTTAGACATTCTCTAGACAAAATGTATTATTTGATAGGAAGATCCAAAAATAAAATTTTATTTTATTTTTTTGCTAAGCCACAGCCACATACAGCAAATTGCCACATGAATACTTGTATGCATTTGCATTAACATATGCATTTGTGATTAAAAAAAATTATCAGGAATTTCTGACCACTGGATAATACAATTGACCAATCATGACTGAGTATTCCAGAGAACCGAGCCATGAAACATAATAATGTTAAACCTTTACCGGTAATGACTGCAACTAAATTACCAGCCAGTTCTCATTTCATAGTCAAACTTACATTTCCCACTTCCCATGTGTACAGAATATTAGCACACTAAAATTAGGGTTTACAGAAACCCTCTGTGGAGAAAAGTGTTCATGCTAAAAAGCATGTATTTTATTGCCCTTGCAAGATTATTTCACCCAAAAAATGAAATAATTGAATCATCCTCGTGTTTTTCCCAAACTGGTTGACAAAGAAGAAATGTTGAATAATGTATTAGTCACCCTTTCCATGCAGTTATAATGAATAAGCAAAGTAGCTTTATTTCTGCAGGCCCAACAACACTTTACCTCACAGACATATTGCTTTAACATTCACTGATTCTAGATTCAACAAGTCAAAAGAAAATGCTTAAATGTCACTTTGGGCATCAGAGTCTTTCAAGGAATGTGTGAAAATGCAGCCAGGCAGTAGCTCATAGCGTGACTCCTTACCTACAACCAAAGCAGAAATGTTGCTTGCCATTGTCATTGTGAATAGTGTTGCATTGATCTCTGTGCTCTTGAAATGTGCTACACGCATTAATGAAATCTGCAACTCCACTCATGACAGTATCCAGTACAAGCAGCTTGGAGATGAAAGCCTTGCTATCACTCAAAGCAAATTGTCTTTGTTTTTCGACATGTGTCTATGTTTAAAACAACACAGACAGTGTGTAAGGCCATTGTGCCATGCACCAAGAGACAGCTAGAGATTAAATATCAGTTGTTTCTTCATACGTTCATGTTAATTATTAGGATCAAGAAAATATTAGGGTTACAGTCATGAAAAAATATATGAATGTATGCAGTTGTATCAATTATTAGTCTACTGTAATGTTATACTGTATGACACCAGGCATGTAAAATTAACATGAAGCGCAGTTTACCACATATTTTACTTTGCAACATGTTAAACAGGATAATTAACAAAAAATGGTGGGGCTGTATTTTACCAAGCAGTGATATACCAAGCAGTTGGAGTGGAAAAATACTGGCAATTGTACATACCAGAACGAAGCCAGCTGATTGGAGAGAAGCAGCGTTTTATGATGCTAAATATGCTAAATTGACTCTTTAATAAGGGACTATTGTTTAACTGCTGCTTATATCAACAGTTTGATTTAAGACTTTTTTCAAACTTGAAGTAATGTGCAAATAATATTAAGAACACATATTAATAAAGTGACTACTGAGGCCACACGGTGGTTTTATATGACTTCGGTAGGCACAAATATAGTTCAGGTCCACCCACTTTTTTAAAGCCCCACCCAGGAGCCAATACTGTCTACACCCAAACCTGTAACACAAATTACAGGAGAGATGTTCTCCAATGCAATCTCTTACAAGGTGTCTTGTCTCATTTGGTTGAAGTGTCACTGAGTTTTTCTGATAGTAAAGGACAAAGTCACAGCCCACACAATTCTATTCCTCCCTCCCAACTCTTTATACTCTTTCCTCATGCCTGGACCCGCCACTCAAATTAATCAGCTCGAACCACCATCTTCCCCGGTGACTCTGTCACCGTGCGAGTCGACAGAGATGTTCCAGACGCTTCTCCGCTGCCTGTCCGGCTCGACTCATCATTAGTCCCAGCAGCCACAGCTGCGGCCGAGAACTCCACCTGCCAATTAGGGGCACCTGTCCAAACAGTGCCGCCACTCACCCACTGCTCACAGTACAAGCACAGCCCTGCAGTTCACAGAGAGGAGGGGCATTCTGCAAAGACACTCTTTGTTGATTTGATAAGAGGTTTTAGAGACAATGATGAGGTAAAGATTAAATTAAAGTCTGGGAAGTGATAAGGAAGCTGTTTATGAATAACATGGATTGAGAGGGTCAGTAAATGTTACTGAATGTCATATGGTTACTAGTTACTAATGGTCAATGGTCATACTAGTTACAAATGGTCAATAAATAATATTGTTAAATACTGTTGGAATATTAGCATACATTGGAACAGAAGTAACTATATATTGTTGTTTTTGCATGTTTTTCTTTACAGAAATGTATCATTCTTAGAGTTGGGGCATAGAAGGACTTGCCGTGATGGTCATGTGGGTAATTAATGTTTGAGTTCAGCTCCCAATTATGTTTCCCTGCTGAACTACCATCATCATCACCCTTCTCTTTAGTATAGACATATATCTATCAAAAAACTTAAAATCAAATCAGACCTCTATACTGTCATATATAATAAAGGGAATTAATCTTTTTTGTAAAAAACATGTATGCATGTATATATTCTGAGAGAGAGAGAGAGAGAGAGAGAGAGAGAGAGAGAGAGTATACAGTACTTGAAGAGACTTACAACCAGCATAATAAAAAAACGATTTGCTAATCCTGCCTTTAAAAACTTGTTTCCATAAAACAAACTTTGTCAAACTGTGACAAAGACCGTTCCACCGTTTTATCACATACAAATAAAAAAATGTACAACCTCTGAAGACTTGGAACATAGCAGATACATTATATAATACTTATAGCATGAGCCCTCATTAAATTTTACTGTATAGTAGTTCTGGAACAAAATAAATGTATTATGACAACATTTTAATTTTTTGGTTAATTGTCCCTTTAAACGGAATAAAACGCTTCACTCGAGGTTTATGTGTTGCTAGACTTTGCACTGAATAATGAACTCAGGGATAAGTAACTGCCATTCACCAGCTCTCTATGGAAGAGTGCTTCTTTCTCTATCCCTGCACTGCGATTGGCAGTAAGATGGATGTCAGTGGGGCTGAGGCTTGGTCAAAAGCCCCGTGGCTCCAGACACCACTTAGATATTCATCAAAGCCTTTGAGTGCAGGCAAGATGAAATACACTAATTTGAGCCGTTCATCTGTTTGAAATGAAAACAAAAAGGCCTCTCAGAGCGCACTGACACAAGATGACCGTCACTGTCATAACAGTTGAGATATTATTCAGCTGAGGGATGTTTCAGCTGACAAAGGCAAAATGAATAAGAAAATGAATGAGAATGAGATTTCTCTTGAAGATTTTGGTTAAACAAAAATGCCAGTTTGATTATTTGGCCAAGCTTTACTGTTTAAGCTTTTCCTGTTTGCCATCACATTGTGCTGATGTGATGTGTTTTTTAAAAAGTAAAAGAATACAACAATACTAGGTGTGACAAGTTAAAACTTTATATAAAAACTAACATTTTTTCCAATATTTTTGTCACTTTTGTGGCATTTTTGGAATTTAACTTTTTGAATAGATTTTTTTAATACATAACAGAATTTATGTAGGTAGATATATGGACAATAAATTGCACATTATGTAAAAAGTACTTGCACTTGTATTATTATTGCTATGCTGTTGGTTCCACTGGGATATCTTCCATTTTGAAAGCATAAATCTGATGTACTACAGTAGGTCTACAGAGACAAGTCTGAAGGCTGGAGATTTAAATAAACATTTAACAGTGACTAGTGCTGACGTAAAAGACAAGGGGAGTGACTCTGCAGCAAAGATTCTACAATAAATCTATAATCTGTAGTTGCATTGCAGAAAAAACAGATGTGGGTGTGTCCTCTTAACCTTAATAACTGGTGTTCTTTTTGGGTTAAATTCACTGCACCTGAAATGGTCTCAATGCAACAGTCTCATTGTGAACTTTATTCAAAGACACAGCACGCAGGATACCATTAAGGTGATTTCAGGTTGGGGTGTGACCTCTACATACCCCTGCATGAATGTACAAGGTGACATGAGAGTGTCAGAGGGTCTCACTCAATCACATTGTAATGGCAGCTTTGTAGTCCCTGGTTAGAGAGATAAACAGAGAGAGCTCATGACAGCCTTGAGCTTTGATAGTAGACAGGAATAAATCGAGTGGTCGCTTATAGAGTCAATCATAACTTTAATGCTTCTGTGATTGTTCTGATATACACAATGTCTTGAGTTTGAACCTACCTGATGTATCTGTCACTTGACCTGGCACTCTAATTAAAGGAACAGTTCCTAGTGTGTGTGTGTGTGTGTGTGTAAAAAGTACTTGTTGTGTCGTGTCTTCTGTGTGTTTGTGTGTGTGGTCCTCATTTACTGTAATAGCAAAATAAAAGAGCAACCAGAATGATTGTTTAAAATGTTAAGTTTCACATAAAAAGTAATAATGAAAAACATAAGGGTGACTAAATAATGACACAATATTTACTTGTGAACTGTCACTTTACTGTACTTAACCAAACTGTCAACAGGCAGTTGTAACTGTTAACCCTGAATTCAGTTGTCTATGCTGCTATAAACACCAAAGAAATGATTAATGTATTTGATTTATTGTACATATTGAAAGCAGCTTCTCATCAGTTGCCTGCAGTTTCCAATCATTGATTTTCTTATGATCTCCACCTGGACTAAAACACTCCCACTTTATTTCGTGCTGAGTGAACAGTGGACTTGTAACTTTTTAATACTTCTCTGGGTCTCAATAAATTTTCATACCGCATCACAATGAGGGCCTTGCCAGTCACTGGATACTTCACATTAAAAAAACAACAACTGTGTAGCCTGTGGTGTTATTTTGTTACATTTTTACCACAAAATTGTAGGAATAGCAAAAGTACTGCTCTAGCAGCTGTGATGAACTACAGTTCGTAGTTTATACTTGACATGCTGGTCTACAAGTCACATGACTAATCTCTGACTTTTCATGTTTCAGTAGCACAATTTGTTAAGGATTTATGTTCACAATGTTTATTAAGTTAACTAATGTAGAGAGAAAATATGTTCAAGAAACTAATTCTGCGTGAGTGCTGCCCATAGCACAACCTCTGATCTGAGACACAATCCAATTTTCAACAGGCAGTTAGATTCAGAAACATCTTATGTCTCTCCTGATACAAGCCTAGAAATGAGAAAATAAGACTCATGCTGAGAATACATTTGATGCTAAACTGATAATATTCCAGTTTTTGGTCACCCTGTTAAAAAGGCCATTTTACACCAACATTCATTTCCATGCTAGCCCAAGTCAGTCAATGCTGGTTAATTCAGTAGACCAGGGTAGCAATGAACCTCAACAGCAAAACTGATTGTTGACAAGCATGATGAAGCTGGTTTACTTGCCAGTTAAGCTAGTTTATCATCTGGTGGGACAACCAGCATGCTATGCTGAAGACTAGCATTTAAAACACAAAATATGCTGGTTTTAGCAGCATCTATTAATATTCATAGTCCAGCTGTGAAATATTCTGCTGGATTTCAGCAAGCCAAGCAGTAACTCACTGTAATAACAGTTGGAGGGAGGTTCCATTTGTGATGGGATCATCCAACATCTTTCAGTGCATAATGCAGAGTCTCAAAATTATACAGTGTGACAAATAAGTGACTGCGGTATAGAATTCCCCTACAGCACAGTCCTAATGGAGTAGCCCAGAATGGTACGGATGTAAATGCACATAACTCATTGAAGGGCATTAAAAGAGGAATTTTTGATGGCACTCTCAGGCGAGGAAAGAACATTATTAGTCTTGGTTCCTTCTGATGTGATGAGAGTTTGTTCCTTATTTATCCCATTCCACGGAAACTTGAGCTCCAGGAAAGTCGACTTCTTGAGATAATACATTTGCAACACATTCGTAATGCCACCTTAAGTGCCTCCAGAGGAGTACAGTAAATTAATAGTCTCCATACCTTGATCTCAGGCAATTACATTACCCACTGATTTATGAAACAACAGGCACAAATGGAATAGTAACCTTGAGCTTGTGAAATGCAAAGTGAATTGAGTTTTCATGGAATTTGTGTCACTGTAAAAAAAACTTAGAGAGGTACTATAATGTTGTAATGGGAGCACTCCAAAAATGTTACAGAGATGTGCATAATCACTGTAACATAACTACATGCATGCATGTGTGTGTGTGTGTGTGTGTGTGTGTAATATTTTTGAGTACATGAATTTGTTGTGAATGTTATTAAAGATACAAATTGTTACGTCCAAGTGCATTAACTATTTGAAGACAACATTTGATTTCAAAAACTGTATAGTTAAATCTTGTAGTTAACAAAGACAAATGCTGTTGCTCTGTTTCTTATTATTTTAATTAATGTAGATTCTGTAACAAAATAAAGTAAATAAAGTAATAGTGCGTATATATATATATATATAGTTTATATAGAATAATAGTTTATATAGAATATTATATACATTTATAAAAAAAATTGATATAAGTATTGATATAAAGTATTACACATGTGATTTTAGTTTATGGTTTTGGCCACCTGAAAAGAAAGAACACCAAGCATCTGATGGACACGTTTAATGATTTGCTTGTCTGTTGCATGTAACGGCCACAAGCTCCTGAGACCAATAACAGATTAAAGCAGAGCTGCTGTTGGTTCACAGCCTAAACAGTCAGTGACAGCTTACAGCTTATTGTCTGCAGAGGCAGAAGAGAATCGCCTGAGCAACCGCCGCTGTAGACGTGTCACAATTCTGACAAATCGGCCACGGTGCTTTCATCGTAAACATTGTCTTTGGTTCTTGTGCACATTTGTGCGTGGCGGGGCAAGAGGCCGGTAAATCCTGGACTAGCTGGTGCCGCGCCATTTCTATTACAAAAGGTAATGAGGAGAGGCTGGAGGTGAGAGTTCTCATCCACCCGCAGTAATTCCCATGAGCGCGCCGTGCTGCATTTGGAATCGTGCAGCGGATGGCTGCACGCTGGCTGTCTTCAGCAGCTGTTAGATCTTATGCTGTGTTTCAGCATGTGCCGGGGGAGTATACAGCTAAAAGTTAGCAGGATGAACAAGCCAGAACACACACTGCATGCTAATGATAATTACAGCCGCAAAGTGGAGGTGAATGGTTTTGCCTTTGAGAAACTCTATCCGGTCTTTTTATTTTGGAGAGGTTGGGTTTTGGAAGCAGTTTGAACCTTTTTGCAGACCACTTTTGGCTTGCTGACTGACAAAACACTTAAATTCTCTGCTGTGGTATACAGTAAAAAAGCTGTCGCCATTAGACAAGGGCAAGATCAATTTGAGGGTGTCAAAACGGGCCGTTACAGAGAAAGTGCTATGCGGTGAAATGCTTGACACTATTCAATTTGGCAGCTATAAGGTAAGGTCTTGTTATTATGAGACTTAAAGATTGCTGACTCCATACAGATCAGTACCGGAGTCAAGGTTTCTGCATCGCATTCCATTATGCAGTACATACAGTGCACACACACAGACAGGCCATTTGTTCCTATGTTGCAGAAACGTTTTTTTTAAGCAAACCTAATTTATGCTGGCAAAAGCATGTTTTTTCTCCTCCACTGTTGTTGAAAATGTTGCCGGGTTTTGACATTTAATCATTGAAGTATTTCAGCCAAATCCTGCACAGACAATGAAATGCAGTCTTACTTTGTTGTTGTGGTGGGGTGAGATAACAGACAGTGGAATTATAGTGACCAGTCTTAAATAGGCCTTTATTTACCATAACATACTGCAAATAAAAAATGGAAATAAATTATCAGGTTATTAATATTTAAATTATTATTAGACTTTTATTTGTTATTAGAATTTAATTTAAAAAAAAGTGGTTGTCATTTTCACACCATATCATCGGATGTATTTTTAGTTCTACCACATATTTAAACTTGCTGTGTTCAGTACACAGGAACCAGTGGCTTATAAATCCTAACCAAAAAAAAGTTCATATTGTCACACAATAGGGACGTGTCATTCTTAAAGTGCAGGAAATAAAGAAACCGAAGCAGCCGTTTGTTGTCCTACAGTTCCTTAGCCTTGGTCACAACAGCCCTTACTGGTTAATGTTCATTTACACATACAAAAGCTTAGTTGCTTACTATACCATGAAAAACCAACAAAAAATTTGATTTCCTACAATTAAAACCTCCAATGCACTATGAAAACATACTGTTACTTTAAAAAATAAAATAACTTCTTGTCCAAAGAGACCATTTCAGGGAATGAAAATATTAAGATACTGTATGACCACATTAACCCATGTCAGTGTTTAGAAATCTGGCACACTTAGACAGTGAGATAAAAAGGATGTTGTGGGCTAGATAATATTATTCCAAAACAACACAGTCAGGATCTCTGCCAATTCTTGTGCTGTTCCTGCCTTTGCACATTTTCAGAAGCATCCAAGAACAAGGTCTCTGATCATATCAGTCTGACTTTATGGTTTGGGTGGTGTATTTTAGCACAGATCATTTTGCCAACATGTCACAATGAAATGCAGGCTATGATAAAGACTGCTACTGAAAAACAGTGCAGTGCAAAATATATTATACCCAATTGCATGTAGCCTGTGGAGGGTGTGTACAAAAGTCTTAAAGAGACAGCAGGAAAAAAAGCCTAATTTAATAAAGGGTCAGAGAGGGGATGGAGAAAGGTATGAAAAACGTAAGTTCCTGTATTCCTGTAGCTCAACTGGTAGAGTGTTGTGTTAGCAATGCAAACGTTGTGGGTTTGATCCCAAGAAATACAAGTACTGATACTGATACCAAATGAATACATGTAAATTAGATTAAACGTGACTGTTTTAATTTAATAATTATATTTAAGGTAATATAACAACTGTTACTGATAGTTCTGGTTCTGGATTCTGATTGGTCAATTACAATGCTTTAGTGACAATCTACTATATTTATCCCACACAGTGCTGGCTGTTATTTTTAACTACATGCCTGTGCATCATCTGTGATACACCAATAGCACAGCATATACAGAAATGACATAATTGTCAGAAATGTGTAATGCAGTGACTTCCAGCGTAACAAAAAACCTTCATCTTCTTGATGACTATAAGAAAAGCAATTAATTTAACTCCTATCTGTGGATTGGCAATCAGTTTCTGGTGCTAGCTTAACTTGGCTGCTCCGTGATACAGCATAATTCAGGGCCTCGGAAACTCACTCATACATTTCGCCACTCTGACACAAAGCAATTAATATCTTGTAATGTCCTGCGATGGATGATGACAAAGAAGGACAAAGACAGTTGGCAAATATCCTGTTGTCCTAGTCACTGAGATTAGCATATGTGCGAGAGTAAATTGCACTTCTCCCAGAGGGTCGAGTCGTCATGATGGACTTGACAAATAACCATTAGCACAAACACAGGGGTCAAGTGTGTGAGGGTCACAGATTAATTATCACAGACAGGCTACAGGGGACACACATGTCTGGCCACAGACCCATAGAGATGAATGATACATTGAAAGATATTTATAGGCTTCTTTAATTCTTGACGTGCAGATTCACTGAATCTAGGCTACAAAGGTACAGTCATAGCTGATTCAATTTAGTCCTATGGAAAATGTTCTTTGACCCTGTGAAATATTTCTTAAAGTGCTCAAATTATTACAATGTTCTCCCTCTTTTTGTTCTTGCAGAGGAAATCCTGGTTCTGTTGGACCCTTTGGCCACAATTCATTAAACGCATGTTAACCTTGTTTGATCTCACTACTGTGGCATGCTGTCACACTACATGGGGTAGTTTGACACAATGGAGGCTTCCATTAAAATGGCACTAACTTTAATTTTGATCTGATCCTCATATAAAGCAACTGGGTGGCTTCAGAATATGCTTCATTTTGGAGCAGAGCTCATTCACTTTCAGTATTTCTTAGCAGAGGCCACAGTTACTTTTAAAAAAAAATCACTTTTTGCCTTTCACAGAAGATACTGTAAGTTTGGAACAACTTTAAGGTGAGTAAATTATGACAGGACTTTTATTTTTTGTGTGTATTGTCGCTTTAAGAAAAATCAGTTTCACACAAAAACACAATATCTCAGTGTCCACTTCCATTAGGCAGCAGAAATGTGTATCTCTGAGATGTCTATATCTCTATATCTGGCTTGTAAACATTTTGACTCAGGCTCACGTTTTAAAAACATGCACATCATAAACATCCTCCTTGAATATGAGAGATGTCTGGTGTCTCCAGTGTGTTCCTGCACCCATACATCATGTGGATCAGAAGGAGAGTGTGTCAGAAAGAGCAGAGGGTGGGATCAATCTCAGTGTTTCACTCAGGTCTTTCTTTAGCTCTGAGCTCTGTAATCACCTGTCTTAATGATACCCAAGAGACACCACTGTGAAGCCTTGACACTATCGTGGCACTTCAGCAGTCGACAGCTGCGTCCTTACTGCTCTATGGGCACCCATGTCTCAGAACTCCTCACCTCATTCTTACATGCAGTAAACTCACAGTTAAAGTTATAGAAGCATTAGCAACAGGGACCAACGCATTTAAAATAATGCAGCAAAAGATGATCAGTGTCAAAAATTTGACTAAATCAATCATCAGAAATAGCATTAAAATCTGTAGCCTGGGGTGTCCAGTCCTGCTTCAGGAGGGTTAATAACCTACAGAATTCACCTTAAACCCCAATTAAACACATGAACCAGCTAATCAAAGAAATGGCTAGTCTAGGTCTAGTCTATACTAGAAACTGCCAGACAGGTGTGTTATGGTAAGTTATGGTAAGGGGCTAAACTCCAGGACAGTTGCCTTCCAGAACTAGAATCAGTATCTGGTTCTAGATCAATGAGATTCATCCAATAAGATTCAAACCTGCATCAGAACCTAAATAAAACTTGTACCACAATCAGAATTTGTCTCACAAATAGTATTAAAATCTGTTTCAGAACCTGAATTAAAATCAGAATTGGCATCTAAATCAAAAATAGTATCAAAATTGGTTATGCATCAGCTGCTTAATGAAGCAAAACTATACCACCCAAAAGCACAGGGCAAATGTGAGTTTTCCTGCCTGCACTCATATCATAACAAACAAATCGAAGTAAATTTGATAACCCTTAAAAAAGCAATAAATGAATGTATCCTGTTGGGGCTAACAGCAATTATGACACGTCAGACTCTTATGATCCCTTTGCCTCTACCCAAAGTTGTGTGACATTTTCAAAGCGATTATGGTTTTAGTCATTGTAAGGCAACACTGCAGTGCAGAGAAATCACCTCAGGACAGTGAGAAATGTCACCACTGAAATTAATTAAGTAAAAGGGCTCATTCCAATTATTCATGAACAGTCTGCAGTGAATCAGTTTGCTTACGTGATGATGATGGGTATCGTCGTGCGAGAGTCGAGATAAGAGCACAAGCTTCTTTCAAACGAAACAAGGAGGCCTTTATTTTGACACCCTCAAATAACTCACAGTGGCATCGTTTACCCTCGTTGTAGTTAAATTCATGAGCCTGTGTCAATTTACAAGCTGCTGGAAGCTACAGTTAAAGAACTGGGCTTTTAAGTAAAAGTTAAATTAACTGAAAAGGTTTTAAGTTTAAATGTTACTCCAGGAGGAGAGAACTTCTCTGGATTAAAGCACCATTATGTTGTTTCATTATCTACAGACATTTCAATTTATATTTACATTTTTTTTCTTATTGTTATAAAATTTAACTTTTACACTTTGGAACTGTTGAAAACTTGATATGTCCTCATTTGTGATTTCATATCACTTGAACAGAATATTTTTATTTCTAAACATAATTACAAATATTTTTATTACACAGTCTGTATATTATGTCGTACATTTTAGCACAAATTACTTACATTGCAACATTCTGCAAGTCACTTATAAAGTGTAAATACAAAAAGCGATATTTCTTATTTATCATTGTAGGTACAGATACATTAAAGCAGGGATTATCCTTAAAATGTTAATTTATAAAGTATGAAGAATTTTCATAGCTTTCTTGTGTTCCCAAAATAGCTGGGGTTCTGCTAATTGCTGCACAACAGCCCCAAAATGTTATCAGTTTTGAGTGGAGCCCAACTGAATGTAATAGAGGCTCAGAATGGCTCCCAGCTAAAGCACTTAAAAAATATTCATTGCTTACGATACATTTCCAAATCAATATTTCATTAACTGGAAAGAGGCAACATGTTAATATAAAAGAACTTTTGCAGCAAGTATTGAAAGTTTCACTTGGTTACTTATTTGATACTATGCAGTGTGCAGTAAGTAAATATACCCATATTTGTTAAAACAATCTTTTGTTAAAACAATCAGTTTTATATTTAACAAAGATGAAATGAGTCCAGCTGTCAATGTATATATTAGAATTTAGCACAAACTTTAAACTTGCTTTTTAAAAGATAAAAAACTTCATGGCACCCTTAATTCATGCAAATGAGAACCAAGATAAAAATATAAGTTAATAAGGCAACATCAGCTGTACATGAAAGAATTACTCTTTAAGTGAATACTAATGGTACTGATATAGTGTTATTTCTGCACAGAGACATGAATTAAAATGTGTTGTTTGTGTGATAACATTATGGAAAAACAGTTCTTTGCGTAGATAAAATTGATGAGAAAACATTTAGCAAGTATCAACAGTGACACCTAGAGGTTGGTTTGTAAAGGACGTGTAATTAAAACCAACATGATGGTCACAGTGCAAATATCTTTGTGTGATGTATGAGAATAAAAGGTACATAATTGTACTATCTGTACTATAGTCAGTAGTTGAGGTTTAGGCAGACAGCAGCTTGTAAGTATTCCTTTTGAAATAGTCCCTTTTATTAAAGGGAATAGACTTAGTTTAGCTGAAAATATGATTTAATATTGCAGTCAGTTGGGTGATTTATTGGAAAAATGTGTATATATAAAGTACCTGGGTGTGCATGATGAGTCATCAATACCTCTGTGTTTATGTAATGACATGTTTATTAAAGGACACTTTATGACTCAAGAAAATGGACTAAATGCCAAAAAATGTGGTTCATAGGCAAATCACATGTATGGTTGACTATTGCATGTTTAATATTGTGCTACAGCTTATTCAAACCAATTAAGTGATGCTATCCAAATATTTAAAGCAGGACTTGAAGCTGGTCACTCAGGTTAAATACAGGTTGCAGAATGTTGCTTTACCTGAGTTTCAAGCTATACTCAGAGAACTGTGGCAGTAACAGACACTCATGTAGTGCTGTGTGCTAGTCTGTGAGAGTAAAGGGGAGATCAGAGCACTAACCTGAAATTGAGGGCACTTGTACGCTGAAATTGGAGCCAGGAGATGCTGTTTTATCAGAGAGCACACTGCAGGGCTCCAGCGTGGTGCTGTTTTATAAAAGCTACATGAAACAATGGGTAAATTAGAGACAACGCAGAGAGCATCAAAACGTCAAAGTCTCTGTGCTGATCCATGTTTGGGTTTCTGCAGTGATGGCTGAGGTTTAATGGATTAAGGTCAGGAAGATCAGTGGGGAAGGGCAGGATATACCTACAGCATCAAGATCAAATGTTCCAGTGGTGGAAACGGAACAACATCGTAGCTAACAGTGAGTTTCACTGGAATCACAACACCTGGTTGTGAATAAATCATGACATAAAAAAAATGTATGTATTAATTAGAAGGTTTTTTTTTTTAATTTAGATAGAGTTAAAAAAACAAGCATTCATAAAGGTTTAAATGGTGCTGAAAATTAGCTTCAGGAGACAATAAACACATTATTATAAACACTAATCTATATTGAATACTGTATATAACATGAGATTAGCCATATGTCCTGTTGAACCACTGACTGAGAACATCTTTCAGTTAAATTTCTGTTCAGTTGTAAAAAGTTATACTATTTATAAAGCCACAATTTTGAACAGTTCAGACAGAGACATCAACTGCAGAAGTTAATTTTGTTGGATGTCAAAAATAAAGACCTTGATGGTTTTGAAAAGAGTGAATCACCTTTTTACGATCAGATGCTAAGCCAGTCAGGACGCTGTTTACCAGGTCTGGGCTGGTAGATGAAGCAAAACACTCAGGGCAACACCATTCCCTCAAATTATAAGCCATTAAATAGAGCTGCTTCAATTTCACCATCCTAATTTAATGAGGGGAACTAATGAAACTGCAAAATAGACCAGAGGACCCTGTGTGCCTCTGATAGAACAACCAGAGCTGGAAGGGTTTAGGGTGATTTGGCGTCTAACATTTTGGCTGAAATAAATCCTCTTTCTCTAAATAAAATATTCATTAAGCTCTTCCCTGTGCATATGAAACATTTTAATGTTCAAATTAACAGTTACATTTTGATATATGAAAACAAGGTAATTCTGGAATTTCCTTAAGCTATGTAATAGACACAGATAAGACTGCTAACTTTAATATTAATTGTGCTAATGCTTTAAATGTCCTGTTTATATAAAACCAGCTAATGAAACAACTACTGTTTGTTTCATAAAATTTTGAAGGTTGAGCTTGTAGAAATGATTGTTGTCATGGCAATGTAAGATAGCCTACAATAATTCCTATAGGACAATATTTCAGTGGCCCACCACCCTTATGTTTTCCTGTAGTCCCACCCAGACTATCAAGCCCACCTTTAATAACACCATACCAGAAATGTGCTCATTATATTTTACACTGCATTGTACTTGTATAATTATAGTTCATACTATTAAAATCACATCAGACATTGTTTAAAGAAGGGGAAAATGGGACTGTTGGTGAAACAGACCCCCGGTACAACATATTCTACCATGAGTGTCACCCACATAAACATATGAGGCTTAAAGTCCCC
This sequence comes from Yasuhikotakia modesta, assembly GCA_036877545.1. Taxonomy (NCBI): domain Eukaryota; kingdom Metazoa; phylum Chordata; class Actinopteri; order Cypriniformes; family Botiidae; genus Yasuhikotakia; species Yasuhikotakia modesta. Next base: position 15,782 of record JBAJNP010010713.1, read on the forward strand.
CATAACATTCTGATGTTCTCTATGAAGTAAATGTGCAACTGGCTGGAAACCACAACTATAGAAAAGACCAAGCAAATGGTCAATTAAGGTTCTTACTAAAAGGACAGTAATATAATTATGCACCATTAGACAGTAAGACAGAGACCTGCTCATGAACAAAATGTCAATGATTGTCTGAAATAAATGTCATTTAATAGTCCTGAGAATTATGCTTCTGTTTGAC
>JBAJNP010010714.1:0-16000 GCA_036877545.1 Yasuhikotakia modesta
GCCAGGTGACACAGCACGACCCCATCCATGAGAGAAGAACCCAGATCTTCAGGAAGAATTACTTTCAGTCTGCTCTCAATACTCTGCCAATACACGGATGATGAAATGTTAGCACATTAGCATGCCAGTCTGTTCTATATGCACAAATGTCTCGTGACACCTACTAAGCAAAAGTAAGTTATATAATAAGTAATAAAGCTTGCACTAATACTATTAGTGCACTAATATTTTCCATGTATTTTACAAATTGCAAAACTGTGAAAAGCATTATATAAACTTGAATTTATGTAAAATATAATTGTTATTCAATGCAATGACAAGTGACTTATTTTAAGTTAATAAATCTATCTCATACACTTTCTGCCTATACAGTATAAATGCTTAGATGCAACTCATATTAAAAGCTTGGTGTGTGGGTGTGGGTGTGTGTGTGTGTAGTACCTCTCGTAGTTGTTCTGTGATCTCCAGCTCCTCTCTCAATTGCTCCATCTTTCTCCTCATGGTGAACTGAGGATCCACCGATTCCAGACTCCTGTTTGTCCTGAAAAATACTGTGACACAACTGAACTGTCACCAGTCTGCAGAAATAACATCATATCTCATGCCTCACTGTCACAGGCTCAGACACACTCTTCCTTAACACTATCAGTTATTCAAAAAAAAAAGTCTAAACAGTCTGTAAGAATTTTTTAGGAAGTGCACCTAGTGTATGACATAAAATGCTGCCTACTGAGGCAACTCATTAGGTTTTTAAAACACTACACAAAACAGAGAGGGCCAGTGTCCTACTGACTTTAACACAAATTTAACCCACCTGTCTGCAATTTGCAAGTAATTCTGAACACCTTATTAACTTGTTCTGGTGTGTTTGAATGGGTTTAGAGCTAAACTAACTACTTCCCATCCAGGACTAGTTACAAGTCACCTCACTGTCTTTACTAGGAAATATTTGCCCACCAGGGGGAGCGCTAGACACAGGAGCAAGGAAGAGACAGAAACAGTACAACAGTCCATTCCACACGTGAGTGCAGTTCCTGCCATTCTGTAGTTGCATAACTACTCACTCTGTGAAGAACACAAAAGGGAGGTGACAGTATGTAGCATTACTTGCTACACTTGTAGCATTACAAGGAACATTAGAATGATCTCAGGCAACGTTCTAGAACGTTTCTTAGTGTGTTTTTGTTTTAGTTTAAAGGCAGTGGGACAGTGACGTTACAAAGCAAGCACATGCTAGACTTCACTGCAGCATTAAACAAAATGTGTGCGCGCTGTAACAGTGAGGCAGAGGAGCTGTACAGACAGGAAATAGATGAAAGACAAACAAAAGAAAAATCGGTGTCATCTCTTTTACCTCTTAACGCTTTATTGGGAAATATAAGCCATACTAAATGTTGAAAACTATAAACAAACTGAGCCATTAGTGGGCCGAGACATCAACAATGGCTTAACCAATAGTGCAACTTTGGGGCAGCTCAATACATTTCTTGAACCAATGTGAGAAAGGGGAGTGTTCAGGAAACTTGTTTGAGAACAGTTATCTGCTGTAATTCTGTTACAAAAAGGGGATTCATAATTTCTCGGACACTACAAAAATGCACATGTCTCTCACGCTTGTATTTATGTCACATTATTTTATAAGCTCACGGCAATCTCGGTTCAACTCAGCACTGGCAAGAATGAGACGTTAACTGTGTGACTGTGTGGGAGAGCGGGAATGGGAGAGAGAGCTGACTTAATGACCCTATGTAAAATCCACAAACAGGGCACATAAAGAGGCCACAGATGGAAAAAAACACACCTCTGTCCCAAAGGAGAAAATCCAAAGTCTAACAGGAAGTAACAAATTTTCTGTTTCTTAGCAAAGAGACACTCTAAAAGCAACAGCGACGCTTTCAGACATAGTTTCACTCACTCTCCACATTATTAGCACAAAATTGCTTTTTCTACAAATGGACAAAACCAGGTTCTGCTACTTTACTTATTTTTTTAATCTGAAAATGAAAAGACTATAAATATATAAAATGAATCATAATTTAACCAATTGTACTTGCATAAGTGCACTCTTTGTTCAATTAAACAGATCTGCTTAGACTTAGTATTGCTCAATATTCATCTTTTCATTAGACAACGTGTCTCTCTCTCTCTCTCTCTCTCTCTCTCTCTCCCTCTCTCCCTCTCTATTTTTGCCTCCCTCCCTCACTCACTTCCTCTTTCTCTCCTGTAAGATGAGTATGTATGCATGTCTCTTGGCAGTTTTTCATCTTCTGAAAGTATTTCCACTTAAATGGAGGTCTGATTTTCCCTCTGGGGCCATTATCTAATGCTTCAAAATAGCAGCTCTATAAATACACACAGCACCATTTAAAGCCACTCTACCACCCCAAATTTCGGCTTGACCACAATCCCTCTCTCATTTCTATGGTTTAAAAAACCTTTAATGGAAACAGATGCCAAAACCACAGAAATGTTTACATTTTCCTATGCTAAAGTTCTCAATATATGGCAAGTAACATTTTTTTGCAGCTAGTACCAGAGTATCTTTTAATACTTCCACAAATAAATGTTTGAAATATTAACAAAATCTTTTATTCACCCACACAGCTTTGTAAAGTGAAAATATTTATGATATGACCAATGGTCTGATGAGTTTGGCTATATCTTTAATTGGCCTTTAATTTAGCACAAAACCATGACAAAAAAAATGATAGGAAGTGGATGAGACCACTTCCAATGCATGTGACTGCACAGGGCAATGTATTGAGAAGACCTACCACTGCTTGGCATGTCTCCTTCAGCTGGACTAGGGGGCGTGTCAGTATCGATGGGCAGGGCCTGTATAAGGGGGAGGGGATAGGGCGGAGCCAGACAGGGCACAGAGGGTGAAGCTAGATGCAGGTTAACAAAAGGGCAGAGCCAGAATAAAGAGTAGCCAAACAAGTGATTTTCATTGACAAACCAAAGCAGGAAACAGGAAAATGCAGGTGTTTCAGGTATTAAAAGGGATAGGTGGCAAGCAACAGCAGTGTGTTAAAAACACACATTAGCAACATGGTTGATCAGGCAAGCAGCAGGAAATGAAAGAATTAAAAGGCAACAGCAATGCAAGGCAAAACGCAGCATCAACACAGCACAAAACAAAAGAGAAAGGATTAAAAACAAAAAAAAAAATTGACGTTAGCAGCTTTTCACAGTAGCAGTTTCTCTAACCTTCATTAGCAGCATGCTGTTAATACTAACGGTACAACATGACAATTGTTGATTGCTGATAGTTTTTAATGCACAGCATGTTGAYTGCTGATAGTTTTTAATGCACAGCATGTTAACGCTGTATATGTTAGACAYAATAATCACACATAATGTAGCTCAGGTGTTAGTGTAGAAGCAACACACAGCTTCTAGGTAACTAAATAAAACTACATTGAACTAATGCTAAAGTACTTGTAGCTCAATTGGTAGAGCATTGTGTTAGCAGTGCAAAGATCATGGGTTCGAGTTCCAGGGAACACACATGCATAGTTTGAATGCACCGCAAGTCGCTTTGGATTAAAGCTTCTGCCAAATGCATAAATGCAATGTAAACTAGAAGCCAAGAGAGTAATATTAAACAGCCCCGTGAATGGATAAAGAGACTGGCTGTAATATTGTGGCTCTAGAGTGCGTTACAGGATGACAACGGTTTACCACGAAAAGATCTTTACACACAAGCATTCCCGCACACCTCACTATTTGTGTTCGGTACTGAAATGACCCAAAATGTCCAGCATCCTCTGAGGTGTGATGTCACTCATGCAAAGTAAAACAACATCACTCTTACCCGATCTGGGCTTTAGCCCAAAGGGAGGAGAACTCAATGTGGGACTGCAAACTGGGGTTCTGTCTTCACTCTGAAACGTGACAAGTGAACAGACAGTCACTAAACCGTTTACCAATATGCTACTGTAAATAAAAAGAACATGGGAATTCTTCAAAAACAAAACAAAAAAAAAAAACTTATCAAAAGGATTACCTTGGTAACTTGGTTCTCAAAACTATCATCTGATTCTTCCTGGCCAATCACGTCCCCCTATGAGTGAGAGAAACAGGTCACGTGATTCTTGAGATGATGTAAGGCGGTAACACATCTTTAGGCAATGAAACAAAGCATTTTCTGTTTCAATGTCACTCTGTGTCTTTGCTTCTTGATTTGTTTTTTGTCTCCAACTGTTTGTTTTTTTTGTCCAGACTGTCTAGAAAGACAAATGCATGAGTTGAAACTTGCTTTGAAATTCTGCCCAACCTGTGATGGGAATTTATGAGGAAATGCAAGTTACATTCAGTGTGGAACAATACACAACACAAATTAAAAACAAACTAAAATTAAAAACAAACAAAATTGCATCCAGCACCACCAACGTCACACATAGATGGAGTGCTAATGAACCGTGAGTTTACAACAAGAATGAGGTCACCAACAACATCAGACATCACCCACGCCGTAACCGTTTGTTTTGGTAAGTCAGTACAAAGCACACAAATGACTAATGCACGACACCAAATGATGAATCATTTCTGAGAGAACGGTTCCAATCATTACAACGACGTCCCCACTTGACCACTTAAAGGTTTCACAGATGAAGGTGTATTTACAGGTTGGATGGCAGGTCTAGAAGGCTGCATTACCTGTTGGGCCATGTGCAGGGCATACTGCTGGCATGCGAGCTGGGCCTCCAGTCGGGCCCGTTCTAGAATGAACTGTCTCTTCTTCTGGAACTCCCAGCACTCTCCAGAAGCTGCCTTTAATGACAATCATTGCCCTTAACATCAGCGCACTACAGCTTACTGACCACAGTATACATCACACCAGTGAGAACACAGCCCTGAAAATTCAGCAGGAGTTTGTACATTTTGTACATTTACTTGGCTGTAACTAGAACACACTGACTCCCAAGCTAAAGACAAACAAATACAGCTAAAAAAAGCCCAAACTATGTCACTATGGCCACCATCTATCAGCACAGACTGCGGTTGACAGTTTACAGTTTTATTACTAGTCAATATTCAAATGTTAAAAGCCGGTCTGTCTTATCTATCCAAATGAGATCACAACACAGCAAAAGGCAGCTACACACAGAAGCAACATCAACACGCAAACAAATAACCACAAACCAACTACACAACATTACTACTTCAAACAACAAGATGCAATAGCGCTTGTCTGTAATCAGAAAGGCTACTGTGAAGGGAACACTTATTTGCATGTGGTGTAGTTAAGGTGAAGGGTTGAATTTCTTTTAACAATAGCCCACTGATCTCAGAGGAACTTCTGAGAAACAACACTGCACTACACAAAAGCACCACAACAGAAAAGAGGAAGATGTTGTAAGGAACCAGTATGACTGAACAGTCCTCCAGTGAATAATGTTGTCTCTAAGTTATGTTCTTGTTTTCAATTACTCATTTCTTTTGGATAGACTCCACTCCACATAACATTTATTCATTTGGCAGACGCTTTTATCCAAAGACTTACAGTGAATTTCATGGTATGTATTTTTATCAGTACTTGTGTTCCCTGGGATCAAACCAACAAACGTTGTGCTGCTAACGCAACTCTCTAGCAGTTGAGCTACAGGGACACATATATACCTAACAAAAAAAAAAAAAAATCAATAAATAGTTCCAGATTAAATATTTTAGCCATTTTAAAATATTTTAAAATAGCTATTTTTCCACATTTCCAAATCTGTCTTTTGAACCAAATTTCCCATTTGGAGTTGGTGCTCTGAGGGAGTACTGCCTCTAGTCAAATTCTCCCCTTGATCCATTCATTTATTTATTGCTTTATGCCTCTGCAGCATGTAAGGCTATACTGATGACAGGAAACGGTTTATCAGGAGGACCATAGGAGGACATGAACCGACGACCTTCATACTGTGAGGCAACAGTGCCATCTGAAGCCACTGTGGCCCTTCAGTGAGAAGGATTGTGCACTACTAGACGCACACATTAGTATGAGTGATGGTTTACCTTAGGTGTTGCCTGACCCTCATCACTCTCCTGACCACTGCAGAATAAGAGAGAAGACAAGACCATGAGGAACCCAACAGAACATTGTGAAGTATATGTCACTAACACTGAACACAATACACATGGGGTCAACTATTGGTAGCTGTACCTGCAGATATGACTGAGGGATATTTTTGACTTACTTTAGCGAGTCGTCTACTGTAACCATTTCCACAGGGTAGAGCTTAATACCAGAAAGATCAGCCGAATTCATGTTAACCCTACAGACAAACACACAAACAGTTTTCCTATAGCTAAGCTTGTAGAGCAACAATGCCAAAGTCATGGGTTTGGTTCCTAATAAAGTTATGTTTAAAAATATTTTAATATAAATGCTGGTTATTAAAGGTTCTGTTTGTGATCATAAATAACAGTTATTTATCAGCACAGTGACAGAATGCTGATTTTTGTAATAAGAGCAAAATGAAATGAAAGTTATCTAACCATCTATCATCTGAGAAGTTTGTACTTCTGCTCTACCTGTTAGGATCCTGCAGCATCTCCACAGCCTCTTTTAATTGGTTGATCATATTGACCTTTGACCTGATGGACACAGCGAGTATCACAGTGTTTAACCAGTGATCAAATTGACCAATATTTTTTTTTTACAACTTAGTTTTATGCTTTATCATACCACAAGTATAAGGAGAAATTTTAGCAACATATTTTATATGGGAAAATGTACATTTTTTAAAATAAAGTGTAACTGTAACTTCTACACATTCCTAAACACACCTTTACTGTAAAACAATGACTGGCAAATTCTAAATTATACTTCTGAAACGTCCAAAAACATTTTTGCAATTTTGACAAATCCCCATCTAATTCAAACACCTATAAAAAAATGATCACAATGTTTACTATTAAAATACTAATGTCATTTGCAACCATAAAAACAAACATATTTGATAAACGTAAGCTGTAGTCTCACATCGAGCCTCCATAAAACACCCAGATACAGATTAATACACACATCAAAGTCACAAGAAAAGGGTCTGATGATAAAATAAAAGTAAGAAAATCATACTTACGTTTGTTCAGAAGCCCAGTTACTGTCTTCCTCTATTCTGAGGGGCTCTTCAAACTCACCACTTCGACCCTTCAAACACAAACAAACACCACACATCAACTCCAGCTGCACTATATCATGTGACCTATGAATAAGCACCTGATTGGCTGGAATTTACAATTAACCAAATTTGACACTGCTTGTTTGAGAGAGTGACGTACATACACACAGACCCTCACACACACAATGTCCCTCTGTCAACACTGATTGCTTCACAAGGGAACTGCAAATGCACAAATAAACACTGTCTGCTATCAATCCCATGATGCAATGTGATGTTATCAGATAAACTAACAGTAACTGCTGCATAAAACAGAGAGTATACTGTAAGTTTTAAAGGATAAAAAACAAAAGGGTCGATACAGAAAAGGAAAGAGAAGACCAAACAGTGAGAATAAAAATTAATTTAAAATAAATCAGTTAGTGCTTAAACTAGAACAATTTTCCAAACAAAATCTTACATTATTCAGTAAAATGGGACATTTGCTCATGATTCTTGTGGAACAGAAAACTTTAACAAATGTCTTTTTTCTGTGGTTTTATTTTGTGCCGTATGAAGAAAGGGACAAAGACAGGAATCCAAGACACATGTTCCTGTAAGTGGTAGGGCACTGCATTAGCCAAAGTCTTGAGTTTAATTCCAAGGGAACACAAATACTTATAACATGTATAGCTTGAATGCACTGTAAGTTGCTTAAATGTAAATGAAAATACATTAAAGAGATGCTATTTCTATTATGCTCTACAGAAGAAAGTTAGTCATGCTGACATTTTGGAATTGGGATTTGGAATGACATGAGCTTTTTTAATGTTTTAATTTTATATCTCCCTTAAGAATTATGCTTTTAAAAAACTTTTTGCCATGACAGTTTGCATGAAACTGATACTTATGATTTTACACAGAAGTCCTACTTTTACATGCAAACATCTTTCTAACAGACCATGAAATGGAACCATGATGAAAACTAGTACCTTAATATAGCTGACAAATGGTGAGCTGAGGGCAGAGTATCCTAGCGGCTCCTTGAGAGATTCAGATGGACTTCTGTCTGCTACACACACACACACACACACACACATACACACAATATCAACACATACAACATGCTGAATTGTTGTATTAAAAATTAGGAACTGAAGTAAGGAACTGCAACGTAATACACGTCAAACTATGAATAATACAAGTGTTATGTTTTAACAGTGCAAGGGACACACACACACTTTTCCTTTCTTCCTGAAATGTGCTCAGCTTTCATCTGCTTCTTTATCAATTCTCCAAATGTGCTGACACTGCCTTCCCAGTCAGTATCAGCACTTCCTGTCCCAAACCCTCCCCTCTGTTTAAACTGAGTCACACATACCCCCAAATTCACAAACACACACACACAGGCTGTTACATAAACCATGTTGTGTCAGCCCAGTTAAAGGATGTTTTCCTTTACAGGCCTTTATTTTCCCAAGTGCACATACACGCACACACACACACACCTGTCAGGGCGCTGATGTGCTCAGTGGAGTCGTCTTTGATCAAACCTTCCTCTTCAGTGATGTTGGTCATGGGCACATTCAAGCTGAGACTGTCTTCATCTGATGGCTAGAACACACACATTTATTTATCTATCTGTATGAGGATATACAACAGGCTTTGACACTGTGGATAATTATGATTGTTTATTACTATAAGCTTAATTCATACCATAACAAAAAAATCTGCAAAACTTTTGCTTAAAAAATGTATATCAGTTTTACAAACTTTTACAAAGAACATTGCCAATGTCCCCAAACAAAACATCTTGCAGGTTTACCTCATAGGTAATATGGCCATATTAGCAGACCTTAGCAAACAAACACCACAGCATGATAACTAGTGCCTTTCAATTGACACAACTAGCAAAAATAGCATTAAACAAAAATCAAAACATCAAAACCTGCTCAAAACAATGAGTCATGCATGAAATGAGAGAAAAAGTCACTCAAACATACACTGACCTCAGTAGCAGAGAGTCGTTTGTCACCGTTGTCACTGCCCACCCCAGAGTCACTGTCAAGTTTCTTGTGCTGATCAATGTCTTCAATGCTGTGACAGAGAGAGAGACAGAGACAAAAAGAAGGTAGATAAGGATTAGGAGTTAACGGTCGTGCAGGAAACAAAGAGTGAGAAAGAGAGATTATTTCTCTTATATGAAAGAGGGAAAGAATTCTTCTGGTCTCTCTCTCTCTCTCTCTCTCCCTCTCTGCTATCTTTGCAGAGTGACTATTAAAGGATTCTCCTGAGATAAGGATGATAATGACAGGCAACACACACACACGACCTGGATTTTAACACTGTATTCCACATTCAGGTCATTTATACACCCATCTAGGGCTGTTTTTACATATATTGTGATTTATTGTGATGTGATAGACAATTAACATCTCATGTAACTGAGTTGGAGTCCAAAAATGTTGGAGTCAGGCATGCAGAGAAGTCTCTCTCATACACACAGGAATTGATGGAGACACCCTTGTTTAATTTGTTTGTTGTTCTGTTCTGAGTGTAAAAATAAATGTGTAATGTATACACAGATATGACTTGATAATTTATTGCAATACAAAATATATATTAACATTATTAGATTTTTAAATAGATTATTTGTTTGTTTTATACAGTTCTATTATATCTCACTTTATAATGTATTCATTTTTAAGCACTTATTGATTATAAGCACTGACCTCCCATTGGTGGGTCGTGTCAAGCTGAGGCGGTCCGTGACGGGTAGGTACAGGGCATCGGCCATCTTGTCACTGCGACACGCCTCCATAGTGAGGTATTTAAATATATGAATCTTCCCCTTCATGCAGATCTGAAAGCATCACAAATCATGTCAGAAGCAGCTGTGAGGCAACAATAAACCATTCATAAACCGTGTGTGTGTGTGTTCTTGTTCTGCAGTTATTGTGTGGAATGGTGTGGTAAAGACACACACACCAACATTGTGGGGACCAGTCAGCGGTCTCTACAAGGGAAACTGATCTTAAAACATCCTAAATGATGCTTATTTAAAAATGTAAAAATGCTTCTGTGAGGGTAAGATGCAGGGGTATGGGACAAAATCTACAGTTTGTGAAGTATTAAAGTTATTATGGCAAGGGAAAGGCCTCACATTGAAACCTATCGTGTGTGTTTGTGTGTGTGTCTGTGTGTCACCTGTGCAGGAGGACTCTGGAGGGGATTGTTCTCAAGCTGTAGAGACTGAAGTTGGGTCATTTTCCGATAGCAGACAGGAATAGTGGAAACTTTATTACAGGAGAAGTCAAACTTAACCAGAGGTAGATCTGCTAAGTCTAAAACACAGACACATAAAGACACACTTGTGTTTCATTACTTCTTCATTTGTTGTCATTAAAGTAACAGGGTATCAACCAGTAGGATTATTTTATTATGACAACATCACCCCTAGGCATGATTTAAAATGTGTGTGTGTTAGGTTTAGATCAGATAAACGGATCTATTACATAAAGCGTCTTAAACAGCCAAAATTCCAATGAGTTGCAGAGGGGGCAGCCAAAGATTAAAAGAGTCATAGAACAGGCAAAGACATGCAAACAGTCCACTGATGAAAACAGACTATATGGGCTTAATTCACTGATGCTGAAAAGCTTACAGTAGTCTCATAAAAATATACGGTATCTTAGAAACCGTTTCTTAGGTATTTGTCTCTGTAGTTAAGATTCGCATATACTGGTTCTGGGAACTAAAATAAATTTTAGCTATAAATTTAAAGTATTAGAATTATCAGCAGTTTTTCCTGGCAGATCTGAATGAAAAGTTCAGCTTCATTAGGTCATTCTGGCACAATCTGAAGAGAACATATCTCGTAAACTGCCAGCATAATTTCAGCTAAATAATTAGCTTCGCTGCTAAATTTCAACTCTTTTTGCCAAGGTAAGCTGCTGACAGGACTGACAGGACTCCAGCCGCATGCTTCACACAATGTTTGGCTCACACGAACATTTTAGCACTTAGCAAAGTTCCTCGTTGTTATTTAAAGGAACACACCCACACTTTACATTTATGTTCTCAGTCCGTTTTCCCTCAGAACAATTTACAAGAGTGTAGTGTTTATATTATGTATGTTAGTAGAAGATAAAGTTGAGGCTTTCGTTTTTGGTTAACTCTTTGCTCAACTGTGCAGAATCTGCTGGTCTGTGCAATGATTGGTCCATTCAGAAACAAAAATGAATGGTTGTTGAATATAATGATTTTATAATGGTTTTTACATGTTAGAATAAACGCCCTGAATTTGATTCAGGCAGCTTTAGTAAGTCAGTGGGGACATCTGAGTAAAAACACTCCGTTTTTAAAACAGTTTGGACGTGATCAGTAACAGTTGTTGAAATGCAGCTTTCAAGTCATGACACAACTAGAAAGTGAAAAGGAGGAGGGAGGAGTCAAGGTCAAACAAGGGCCAGATTTCCCGCATGTTGTGGAGTATGACATGACTGTAATTGTTATATCTGTGATGAGTAGTTATGGAGGTGGAGTTGTCAGAAATCTGCTTTGGGACTGCTGAAGGGGGCGTGGCAAGAGATGATGCAGTGTTCAGTGTAATCGCCATAGCAATGCTAGAAATACACTTGTGATTTTATGGAAAACATTTATGGAAAGTACTTTTTTTAATTATAACAATATAAAGCACCACTTTATTAAGCATAAAAATGGAACATTCTAAGTTCTTATACACATTTTTGTCCTTGTAAACACATATACATGAACACACACACATACACACACACATGCTATGACTGCAGGCTCACCCTCTGGCAGAACACAAAGAAGGTTTCGATGCACGTTGAGTTCTCTGAGGGCTTTGAGTCGGCCGATGTGGCGTGGAAGAGCTGTGATTTCGTTACAGCTTACATCCTGAAGAGAAACAATTAGAGGAAGAGTTTACACTTACAGTTTCTCTCTCCGCACACACATTACACTCACAGTTTGACTGACTGTTGTATTCAGCTGTAACATTTGAGGGGCTGTTTCTATTGATCTGGGTTAATTACTGTTTGGGGCTTCAGTATGACTGACAGGAACAACTTCAGTGGGGACAGGAAGTGATTAATCATGTTTCCTCCAGTGTGTCAAGAGAAGATTCATCCTCTGCATTAGGCCCCGATCACATTAGGCTTATAGCATCACAAAATTCAATGATAAAACCCTTTAAATACGAACAGCAACAGGATATGATGTCATGCCCCAAAGCGTTGGCGTTTGTTATTAACACATTGTGGGTTCCTATGTGCTTGCACTGTTATTTTTGTTTTGTTATTGTGTGATACTGCTGTTATCCATCTGTAAACGTCACGCCATGTATCAACCTAGAAACACATCTTCACATGATGTGAATTCGCAAATGTGAACTTTGGAACACACTGTTTTTTTTTTTGCATGGTTGCATTTCCAGTCTGCCATGATTCCATGACTATGAATGGAAGTCAATGGAGCGATAAGTGTGACATTAAATGTGACAGAGGCCACTGACATTCCTACAGCCTGTTTAAGTTAGTGCCAAGTGGTAAATAAATGCTATTGCTAACCTGACAAAAATCTGTTTTTCTTTATGTGCATGCATTCACTTATGCTGAAAGCAGTACATGTGAGTACTTCTTTTAGTACTCACTAGAAAAAGTGAGTCAGCGTGTTAATATATTCACAAAACACAGAGCAAGTATCACAAACATCTCATACATATGTAGAAATCTGAGGTCACACACACACTTACCAGTTCCATGAGACTGGTGAGCTGGCCAATGCTTTCTGGAAGTGTGTTGAGTTTGTTATTGCTGGCATTGAGCACTCGCAGAGGAAGACCACACACACACGCTGGCAGCACTGACAGCTGGTTCCGGCTACAGCAACACAATGTCCAACAGAACATGTTACAACATCTTTCTTAATGCTGCTAAATGTACTAAACACTCAACACTGAGCAAAAATATATATCTGGAATAGTGGAGTCTGATTGGTCCATTGTTCGGCTGCTAAAATCAAACTGCTACTTATACTAATAATACCTGTAAGATAATTAGATAAGATATTAAGCCTTGTTCATAAATAATGTATATAAAAGTTATATTTATTATTATATTTGTTTGTATATTTAATAATGTACAATTTTAGTCACTGGCAAACATTTTTAATTGTTAGTGTTACACAAACTAAATGCTGTTGGATTTAAATGTGTACAAAAAAATGGAGTAAGAAAAAAAGCGTTTGGTTTAGCTTACAAAAAGGCTGACAAAATTTTTATTCCCAAGTAATTTTAAACTGTTTTGAGGATGTTTATATATTTTTTCCCAGAAGACAAGAAAAAATGCATTATTAACTGATGACACATGACATGACTTATAATGTTATTCCTGCTTGTGTGTGTCCTAGTCCTAGTCCTGTAACACTTCATTAATTCTGTTCGCTCCACAGAACATTAACTTACAATTATTATGTAACAGGAAAAGAGAAATTCTCTGGGTTCATGAAAAACATTCGATAAACTTTTCAGACTGTCCTGTTATGACTAAAAGATGACAGACAAATATAAAACTGTCCAGCTGTGTGTGTGCTGACAGAGACCTCGGCCTCAAAAATATGTCAATTAGTATGTGTCCCTGTTGTTCCCCTGTTGTCTCTTCCAGAGTTTTATTATCTTTATTATTTTTTCATGACCTCACTCTGTCTTCCTTTTCTTTGCTCAGTTTCTTGTTTCCAGTGTATGTTCACTCTTCTCATCCGTTGAGAGCTCATTGCTTCATTAACTAACTAAACAAGTCCCACTGCTAACTAAACAGCCACATTTCTCCAGAACATGTAAGTATACTTGCAGTTAGAGTTATGTACACTGTTGCCTTTTGCTTTATTAACAGCCTGTGTTGCTAATGAACACAGTGCTAACGTCACGCCTTCTGCCAGAGAGACAGGACATTTGGCCTGAGAGAGACACAGTGTATGTGTATGGCCACATTTACATCTGTGTAGGTGCTGTGTGGCTGAATGTGTATTTACACGCTCTGTGTGTAACACTGTCAATTACCTCAAAACCACACATTTTTTAAAGAATAACCAACAGCCACACATAATATACAAAAGCAAATGAAATATTTCAGTACACAGTGTAGATTGCTGATTATACTTATTTATTTAGACAGAAACCTGCTGGCTGCGTTTAAAACACAGTACTAGTTCACTACTTAGAGCTTACTGTGCAGTACCCACTCTATATTGCCAGCTTTAAATATAATGTGTGAAACAGTGTTGAATATTCACAGTGTACATATAGTACTGCACACTTTAAAAATAGTACACTACACTTTCACAGCATACTACTAACTACACTTTCTAACCAGTATTTTAACAGTGTTATTTTATTGCATACTGAAATGACACCATGTTGCTTTATAAATGATGAATGTAAATGATGAAATGATGTATGTACAAAATACATATTCACCTGATGTTTAGGCAGGTAAGGGACTGTAGACTAATGATGGGATCTGGAATGTTCTTGATGCAGTTGTGATACAGGTTCAACGTTTCCAGGGAGACCAGGTGACACACCTCTGATGGTATTTCAGTCAAACGATTCTTCGACAGGTCTTTGAGAGAAAGACAGTTTGGTTAACATTAACACTCTATAGTCAATATCACTCATAATTTGGTTAAAATTAGGGTAGAAATTTACACAACATTTGTCATTGTAGTTCCACTAACTCGACACAAGGAGGCGAGAATGCCTGTAGACGTCAACATACACAAGCACATTACACAGAGCCTGTGTGATTGTAAGAGTTTCTGATTGTATGAAGGAGGGGAGCCCAAGGTTAAATACTCTTCCTGCACAGGCACATCCGCTTTCTCTTGGTTCAAAAGCCATAATTGGTAGTGCCAGAGCACAAGTTGATGTCATTGTTTAAAATGACATTTAACAAGTGTGTGTGTATGTGTGTGTGTATGTGTGTGTGTGTGTGTGTGTGTGTGTGTGTGTGTGACGTGAAGGTGATTTTATCAATGTGATCTTTTTTTCTACTGATGCTACAGGCTGTCATTTTGGGTGCTATTTTTAGTTATGCATTATTAAAAACATATTGTACACAATCATATTTTACATACTTTAAATTTAAATTATAATAATATTAATAAAGCTGTGATGCATTAGACTGATCTTTCTACTTAGTCCACATATTTCATGTTTGCATTTTATGATACTACAAATGGCAACTCTAGCAGTGACCTATAGACTGCTGTCACTATGCATTAGTGTCTCCATGGCAACCGTACACACAGCCCTACAAAAGGTTGCATAAGAGCTAATACTAATAGACAATCTACACTCACTGTTTTTTTTGATATATTTAAACAGACCTGCTGAAAGCAATAACTGATGTATATAGGAATGCTAACATGTCACAAAGATCTCTACGCTTTGATCAAAGCTTCATTGTTTAAAGATCTGTATGCTGTAGTAATTTCATTCACACCCCTGCTCATATCTGTACCTCAACCTCACAAATCTGGAGCAAACATGGCGGATAACCTAAATGGGTCTCTGTATGCTGCAGGCAATTATCATGTTCAAAGGGCCAGCAGCACTTACTGAAGTTCAGAGAATGAGTTCACTGATAAGGAAAATATCGTTGAACAACTTATCTGGAAAACTATACGTGTCATGTGACTATCTAATAAATCAAAATAGCAGCAGCTGCCAAATCTGTTTTATCAGTTCTACAGGAAGCATAAACATGTTTACTGAGATACCAAGCTGAGGGTCTATATCTGGTCTATTATTGCGGAATCGACTATTGCAGACAAGCCCTCTCTTAAACAACACATAAAATCAACAGAACTGTTGTTGGTTG